>JARFXV010000906.1:360000-612422 GCA_031761425.1 Cosmopolites sordidus
TAAAAAATTGCAATATGAATAGATTAAAATTTATAATTTGTTTTAAATCACGTGCACGAATGCGCCGCGATTAGCTACCATGTTTGTGAAGTCATTATGGTAAAGTGCTTGCAAGCCAGTACTGTCAACCGCTTCTACTTGTATATATACTGTCAAAATGATTGTTAAGTTTGTTAAGTATTTTTAGTTACGTGCAAAATATTGTTGGATACTAATTTAGTTCAGTAATGTGTGACAAAGGGTTCATAAAGGCTAATTCTGATAATATGACATTCGGTTCAATTCAGCTGAAATTCGAGGTGCTAAAGCATCAATGTGAGTTTTTAAAAAAATAATAATAAGGTAAATATAATAATTAAACTATTTGTAGGGTGTCAGGCAAATGTTAACGACTGGTAAAAAAGAAGGTATATTTTGTGTTGCCGATCCATAGTTTGAGAAAAATCAAGCTATTTATGTTAAAAAACTTATGTATTATGAAGCTCATATACGAACTTTAATTAAAAAAGCTTTGTCACTTTTTTATTATAAATGTCAGTATATTTTTATTATAATAACTTGATATTAACTTGTAAAAAGAACATTAAGTAAATATGTGTTTTAAACGTAATTAGTTATTATTTTTTTAATGAACATTAATTAATTTACTTTGATTTTACAGGTGATTGTAAATTCAGTAATGCTACAGTAATGATAACAATATAGTCTGTATAAGGCGGAACATATTATGATTAATAACTGCGTGAGATTTGAGAAAAATCAAACTCTCGTATTCTTCTAATGAAGCGTTCTATATGAATACGTAAAGCAGCAATTCGTTTGCCTTCTAAAACCTTAGATTGTAATAACTTTTTGCCAGAACTAAACCAAGGCGGTCTAATTAATTCTATATTTTTATCCTCAAGAAGCGAAATAATGTTTTTAAATTCACTGTTAAATATACATAATAAAACTTTTCCTAACTAGGATAATATGGATAATATATTACAGTAGATTATAATATGTAAACTACATTAATAATCAATTCAGAATAAAGACAATCACCCAAAATTATATATATATATATATATATATATATATATATATATATATATATATATATATATATATATATATTTGTTATTATATTAGTTTGATTGTTGTCATTGAAGTTTGCAATACTTTTAAAACCACACCGATTCTTCAAACCACCACAGTAAACTCTATTAACAATATTTAAAAAAAAAATCGACTCATACCACATTATCTCTTTAAGGTTTTCAGTATTTTTAAAACGATGGCAATTTTTCGTCTTACATGTTTTACAAACCACCACATTGGACTCTTAATTTAATAGTATTTGCAAATATAAATAAATGCAGCTGCTAACTAACTCTAATGCATGACCAGCTAGAGATTTCCCAAATAAGAGAAGACACCTAAACCATTTTTTTTGGAGCGGAAAACTTTTATAGTCGAAGTGTGGGACTGCCCTCTTAAGGTCTATTTTATATAGTACCATTTTAACTATTTTGTTTTTTTAACATAGAAATATACCATTTTCTTTACTTTTTATTTGGATAGTAAAAGTGGATAGTAACATTTTCTGATATTTATTTGACAATTTATTGCTGTGAGGATGTTTCGAATAAGTAAGCGAATTTGTAGAACATTTCTTACAGATTTTTTCTTCCCGGGGCAAAAGTTCAGTTGGGTTTATTTTTTAAATCCTCTGGCATGGCAAAAAAGTGAAGAAAGTAAAATTGTCAAACAAAGAAAAAGTCAAAAAAACTCAACAACTCAGTCAAATTGATAAACTATATTGAAATATTTCCATTAGAAAAAGCTAAAACTCTGCGGTCGAAAATAGTAACCACCATATTTCTATATCAGATTTTGATCGAACGACAAACAGATGCCCGGATTCCTTTCTCCGAGCTGTTGACGTGTTGTTTTGGGAGGTCGTTCAGCCACAAAAGTCCTTGCCGAAAGGCCCCAGATGTCGGTAATAATTCAAATCGATGTTATGAAAACGAAATGCCTTAACCCAATTTTAGGCAGTAACCCTATCGAGCGAGTGAGTTTTGCGTAGTCGAGTTGTTTTGTTCGAACACGTGTACCAGAGAACTAAAGTATACTTTTATGGTATATACATGGTGCAAGGGATATAATTTTCGTAAATTTAACCGACGATTATTCACATCGTTTGAAAGAAAAAGAAAGTTGTTAATCACCAATGGAAAAGATATTATAAGAAATATTATTTAACCAATAAACTACAGATAAACTAATGAATATTCTTAAAGTAGTTTTTTGAAAATTAAAAATCAGTCATTCTTTAGTGTCGTAGTTCTAGTAGAGACTAATAGAAGTTTACCTCATGCTTGCATACCAAAATTATTATTTTTACGAATGTTGCTATTTATGTATCCGGAATAATAAAAACAAATATTTATCATTGAAAATGCCTTTAATGTTTTTCAAAGTATTCTCCGCGATGATTGATACACTTTTGCATATGTTTGAACCAATAATAATAATTTCGTAGCCCTTTTTCCATTGCGGTTGATCTATCTTCAAAATATGCATTTTGAACGCATCAATCGCTTCTTCTGGCGTCGAAAATCGTTGACCACGTAGTTTATTCTTCACGGACGGGAATAAAAATAAATTACTGGGTGCCAAATCAGGACTGTTCAACAGATAAGCCATCAATTTGATGTTTTGACCGGTCAAATATTGAGTTGTTCGGTCCGATGTGTGAAAGGTCGCGTTGTCATGGTGAAGAATGATTCTGTGTCGCTGGTTGTTTTTTCCTATTTCTTTAAAGTTTTCTGGCAAACAAATGGTTGTGTATTATTTAGAATTGAGCGTTCTAGGATTCTCTAGTGGCACTGTAGCCACATGCCTATTTATCCCAAAAAAACAGGCTACCATTTGCTTGGCAGTGCTTCTTGCATGAACAATTTGGTTGGGTTTGGCTCATTTTGAAAGACTCATACAATCGATTGCTGTTTATTTTCGGACTCATAGGCATAGACCCAAACCTAACAAAAGTTGCTTGCATAGATCCAAGATTTTGGGTCTATGCGTATTTTGACGTACCACGTTTATATCGAATCGAACGCGCACAAATCTTTTTCACAACTAAATGTTTATGTAAAATCCTGTGTATTCTTATTATACTAATGTTCAGGTATGTCTCAATCTCACGGTATGTCACATGACAATCTTGCTTTATCAGCTTGCGCACAGTATCGATGTTTTCTGGTACAACAACAGATTTTGGACGGCCTTCTTTAAATTCGTCCGTGAGCGTACAACGCCCACGATTAAATTCACTAAACCAGTGATATACAGTTATTTTAGATGGTGCTTTATCACCAAAAGTCGAAGTAAGTTGTTCGATGCACTGTAGTTGAGATAATCTACGTCGAAATTCGTAGTAACTCATCGCACGAAAATTCTGATGTGTTAATTCCATTTTTCGACTGAGTAGAAGTTTTCAAGTCACTAAACAACACAAATATCGTCCATATGATAAAACGTTCTGAGTATGTATACAGTCAACAATGTCAAATTTTACGATGTATATGTCAGGTGGCATATGGCCTAGCAATGCCATTGTTGCCAATTCGGATACATAAATAGCAATCCTCGTATACGCGAATATAACGACATGCTTCATATTTACGAACAAGCAGTAACTAGAAAAAAATATTCCAGAACTTTTTTTCAATATATTCCAGGAATTAGCTTCGAAATTCGTGCCAGTCTTACATAGACTTAAATCATAGACATTTTGAATATTTAATTTAATAAAACAATAAATTCTGTGTTTCTTAATGTGACGTGAATCATTTAAAAGGTGTTATGGTATGAAAAATTACTGTTAGTAAATTCAACTACATTCAACCAACTACAGCACCAACTACATTCAACGACATTAATGTGTAAGTTTTCCTTAAAAAAACAAATTTAATCTATGCTTAAACGTATGGAATAAAAAATGGATCTAAAAATATTACATTTTATTTTCAAATAATACTTTAAGAAAGCAATGAAGCAATAAACTAAATTGGCCATATTGTCAATCCTAACAATTTGCGATATTGCCAATTATAAGAAAAATTAAAATGCGTTTCCGCAGACGTGTTTTAAGGAAACTTTTTGTTAAGATAATATAAGGAATCGTTAGTTGAATTTACGAAAGTTATTTCCATTACACCCTGTATTCACCAAGTTTTTTTTTATTAACATTCCCAGATTGTTTAATGACGGATTATTTTGATACAGTTGAGTCATAAATTTTAATGTGTTAACACCGTGGCACAAAATCACTGCTAATAAATTAATGTCACTTAAAGTACAGGGTGGCACAAGAAAGGCATGTTTTTCATATACAAGTCAATTTTGTATTATTTTTTATTAATTTTGTATTATTTTTAACTAAACCAGATCAATTCTTCTATTGGAATCTTTAGTGTGAAACACTAATCTCAAAGAGATTTATTATTAAACACTAACTAGCTTATTTTTCTTGTCTTGATCAGATCGAATAATCTCCTGATGATGCTATCATGATTAGCGAAATGCGTGTCGAGAAATTAAAAACAAGTGATGTGATTACTTAGTGGTAAATGTGTTTGTGTTTAGCAACTAAACAAAACAAAAAACAGTTTTTAATAAATGAAGTTTTGATAGACATATATTGGTTATTTAATTATGGAAGATTATAAGATGACATTCTTACTATACACATATCCGGAGCCTCTCTTCAAAGTTTTGCATTACACTGATATTTCTTCTAACACTTTTGAAGTTTTTTTTGCGAGTAGAAAATTTCAGCTCGCCTATTGTACGGGATAGAGCCGAAACGTGAGGTTCCATGTGATAACAACTGTCGAATAACTGGCATCGAAACCCTTACGGAGGAGTTTTTCGGCGTTCATAAATGAATGTTAGGCTAATTGAAAAATTCATGGAGCGACACCTACAGAGCAGTAAAAGGACTATATAATCTACTACATTTTGAAGTTTCATCCGTCATATGAATATATGAATGTGACGATGAATAAGTCGATCTGTCAATTCATTCGTACAAAAACAGCAGCTTAAAGTAAACGTATCAGTGTTATTTCTTAAAATGGAAAATAATGAAAATCGTGCAGTGTAAACATTTTTCAAAAACAATGGAAATTTATAGTGAAATAGTAAATATATTAAAGGAATCTGTTCCTTCAAAAACAATGGTTTGTAAGTGGGCAGGGAAATTTTCGCGTGGTCGTACAAGCGGAGATGATGATCCTCGTTATGGGCATCCAATAAGTGCAACTACTGAACAAATAATTCATTCTATATATGATATGGTTATGGATAACAGACAATTGATTTTGAGTGAAATTGCTAAGGCCATGGACATCTGAACTGAACGGGTGTTTTATATTTTGAAAAAGGAGTTGAGCTTGAGAAAGTTATGTGCAAGATGGGTACCGTATTTGTTAAATTTTGATCAAAAAGGACTTCTAGTAAAACATTCTAACCAACATTTGGATATTTTTCGAAAGAATAAAATATATTTTATACGTCGTTATAACTATGGATGAAACTTGGGTTTACCATTATGATCCTGAACTACGACAACAAACCGCAGAGTGGACTGAGCCCGGTTGTTCAGCTCTGAAGCAGCCAAAGTTGTCAAAATCGAGCAAAAAGCTAATGACATCAATTTTTTGGGATGTAAAAGGCATTTCGTTAATTGATTACCTTCAAACCGGTAAAACAATAACAGGACAGTATTACTCAAACCTTTTAGTTCAATTGGCTGCAAAAATTCGTGAGAAAAGACCTGGTTTAGCGAAGAAAAAATCAGTTTTTATCAAATTGAAGGAATTACACTACGAACGGTTAAAGCATTCGCCACATTCCAGATGCCTCCCCCTGACTGACAAATGAAGTTCTAGCAGTCGTAGATAAGTATTTTGAAGGACTTTCGGAAAATCACTTCAGAGATGGAATTAATGAATTGCGAATCGAACCGCTAACTTTTCAATTAGCCACATCTTCATTATTACATCATCAAAAGCTATAATTTCAAGTTTTCTTTCACAAAACGCTCTGCGTTGGGCAGAATTATCTTGAAGCCGCTTTGTAACAATTATGATTTTGTATGGATTTCAACTCGCCGTATGGGATGAATTGAAATTGAAAACAACCATTGTGGCAAAATGAACGAAACTCTCAGTACTCAATGTGGACTTCGTGAAGATTATGCTTTACGTAATTCAAAATTGGCAATATTGAGCTTCAATTCAGCAATTCAAATTTAATTCCTCCATGACAATCCCTTCTCAACAACTGGGACTGTTTACAGCTTATCGTAGATCTAAAGAAGTATAGTACAAGACAAATATTAATTCTAAGTATAAATCATTCGACCTAATGTATCTCCTGATTTATTATCAATTGAAAGGACAGCACGTCCATTGTATACATTTATTTATAGTGATAGGAAATTACCGCTCAAGATTGACATTTTTTATATTGTTTTTATAAGTACTAGATAAATAAATTCTGATTTGAATATTTAGTTATTTGTTTTTAACGCACATGACGTCATGGATCTAGGATATAGATATACTTCATAGAAAATTATTTTTTGATTAATTATTTGATTCTATATACCCATAAGACGCGTTCCATCGTAAGAGTGGGAAAAAATCACACGATATATAAGCGAATATGGGAATGGCCTATAGGATCATGTGCTATATACAGACAGGGTTTGTCCAATAAGAATCGGAACAGAGATCATAAAAAAACATTTATTGAAGAAATATATAAAGTAACTTAATAATTTTCAGAATATGACTCTCCTGCATCAATACACCGCTGCCAGCGGTTTTTCCAGTCTTCATACGCCCCCTGGAAGTCCGCAACTGCAAGGCTATTCAAGCACTCCGTTGAGACATTTTGGACTGCCTCAATCGTCCCGAAAAGATGTCCTTTCAGGCTCCTCTTGATCCGTGGGAACAAAAAAAAGTATGGGGAGCCATATCTGGACTATTAGGTGGTTGGGGTAGCGTTGCCTCATTGTTTGGCCAGTGTCTCCCTAATAATTAGCGACTGTGACTGGGCGCGTTGTCATGATGGGCCAACGGGCACAAACTTTACATAAAAGAAGAGAATGAACGATTTCACTCTTGACTTGCTCATTCGAGCTTTTTTGTCGAGGAGATGCGTTTGTGTGCCACTCAGAACTTGCCTTTTGGTCTCCGGATTGTACTCGACGATCCAAGTTTTGTGAGTGGTTATCACTTTTTTTTGGACCTTTGGATCGGTCTCCAAACCTTCTAACAGTTCACGGCAAATCATCACGCGGTGTTCCTTCTATTCGTCTGACAAAACCTTCTGCTAGTCTGAAGCCCCAACTTCGCGCACATCTTTGACATTTGCAAATCATCGGTTACAATTGTGGCGAGATCGGACCAGCGCATTGTTCGTCTTCAACGTTTTCCTGGCCTCCTTTAAATCATTTATGTCACTCAAAAACGCATGTTTTGGACACGGCTTCATCCTTCTCATGATCTCACGGATCATCTGAAAAGTCTTCGTAGCGATTTGTTCAATTTCACGCAAAATTTAATGGCACATCGCTATTCGATGTTGCATCTTGACCCTCGACGCGAACTTAAAACTAACGTTCACTTCTTGCACGATCTACGCACTAATCGGACTACGCACTACGCACTAATCGGACTATCGGACTAATCCGATATTTATAGTTGTAATAATTTCATAGTGCAGAGCACTTCAATTCACTCTTGTTTTTGAGGGCTATTGCACAATTTGATTATGCATTTAAATGTTTTACTTTAAATAAATAAACAAAGATTAATATCTAAAAATTTCCACTATATTTAAAATTGCATGTATGACAGTTTGTATTTGAAAAAGGTACTGTGTGTCGAAACAATTGTCATACATACAATTTTAAAGATAGTGGAATTTTTTAGATATTAATCTTTGTTTATTTATTTAAAATTAATTTCCATCAAGTATTGGCTACCTCAATTAAATTTGTTTTACTTTACTTCATGTTTTGCGTAGAAGTGAAAATATGGATAGTATAACGGGCACGTGAGTTTTGTAGACTCATAAAAAATATATCTCTTATATGGGATTGATGCCCTGACAGAACTACACAAGGGTTATGCCAAATTTTCTTTTGGAAATTCCGACGTGAGTGACAACCGAGATTGATTCAAGCGTTGTCAGGGATGTGATGTATTTTCAATTAATGTGGGAGGGCACTACACTTCATATGTCCCGTACAAGCGTATCAAATCATTTGAGATTCTTGTTTTAATTTATCACCATAACTTATCACCATCATTTAATTTGCGTTTCGTTATGAAAATGAGAAGAAAATCACCCGCATTTGAAGCGATTCTTTTCAAGTTATGAAAAAATAATCATTGGCGGACATAATGTGTAAGGGCTAAACCATAGCAATGAATCCATGCCAACAGGTTTGAAGATGGATGCTTCAATATAATGATAGTAGTTAATGCATTGGATTAAGCAATACTAGAAACTTACAGAACTGGCAAATTCAGAAGAATCGGCTATCCAGATATGACAATGCCAGATATCATATCTTATTAAGCATCGAGAGAAAATTGTTTAGTCTCAGCTGGGAGGTTTTACTTTTTGGTTCTCTTCGCCAGGCTGGAATCCTCCGATGGTAGAAATCTTTGAACGGTGAAATCTTAAGTGATGGGGAAATGTTGAAATACATCTGTATAGGTTTTTCGTCATAATAAAGTTGAACAATATATACTCTAAAAATTTCTAAGTCAGTCCTAAAAGCGTTTATAAGCGGTTTGACATTTACATGTAATACCTCGGAGGTTTCGCCACAACCAGTCCATCGACAGTACCAGGTGTAGCGATTAATAATTCTTAATTTTTCATAAAAAAACACCAAATGCACAGCATTGTCTTCTTTCCAAAGCGATTCGGTCATGCGGTCGATGTTGATGATTGTTCTGGGTCAACTCACGCTATTCTGCGTTTGGGGTTCTCGAAATATAACCATTTTCTGTCTTCCGTCACGATCCGATGTATAAACGTCTTTCTTTCGTGCCGAGAAAGCAAAACTTCGCACGCTTTTTTTCACTTTTCCATCTGTCTGTCGTTCAGCTGATGTGGTACCTAGTTTTCTGACTTCTGGATCTTTTCCTTGGAATGAAGACGATTACAAATGATTCGGCTACCAACATATAACCTCTCTGCCATTTGTTGTTGAGTTTGCATATCGTCTTCTTCCAGCAATGCTTCTAATTTCCCATCTTCAATTTTTTTCGGTTGATCTGGGCGTTATTTGCCTTTCAAGTCGAAATCCTCACTTTTGAATCGTCTAAACCAACAGCCACAAGAGTCTTGCTTTGGGACATTGTTGCCGTAAGTTTCCACAACTATACGACAGCTTTCACTCGCATTTTCTTTTGATTGAACAAGAAAAGTAGTGCGTGCCGCAAATACCCTTTATTTGGCTCGAAACTCGACATGTTTACCACACGAAAAAGATATGACGCTAACTCGAAATCGTTTAAACACCAATGGCGTTTTGAAAGGTACTATCATAGCAACAAAATGACATAAGAGAATAGAACAATTCTGGAAACCCATGTTTCCAGCGCCATTTCTTAAAAAAATTAACAATTATTAATCACCACACCTGGTATCTCTCGGTATTTTATAGCCTTCGTTAGTTGAACTATTGTCATTGGCCAAGGGCAATTGAAGGAGTCTAAAATATTAGCTTACATCCGTCGGGAGTGGAAAGGCGTCGTGAGTCGTATCGTCTTGCGCCATCTATAAACGAAAATTCTTAGTAGACCTGTGGAATCGTACCGAGGCTCTGAATAAGGCATAAACATTCCAGGTATACTCGAGTCATACACAGAACATTTGTAAAGGTAATATATTTTTCTGCTACTCTATATACGTTACTTACATATGAATAAAATATAATGTGCATTTTCGTCAGTTGATGGCACTAGACGTTTTGACTCACTACGTCTTTTCACAGAGTATAAGTAACGTTCAATTGATTCTTTTCAATTACTCTCGGACATAGACGCAAATCCGACTCATGAAGGCTATGCGCTAGAAACTGATTTTGGATGGGTAAAAACTGTGCCTTAATAAATATGCCATTACTTGTCGACCATATCTGGTATGATGCACAAAAGCTTCCCTTAGATCTGTTTTTTGTGTCTCCTTACTTCATGGTGGACAAACATAAATATTTTTATTTTCATTTTGGTATTGCCTTTCTAACAAAAAACTTAAGACGAATAATAATTTAGGTTTACAGTTAGCGCTATAGCTTACCCTAGCGCTATAAAATAATGGATATTCGATATATGATGATATGCAAGTCATACACGCTTATTTTTAATTATCTTAAAGCCTTTTATAGCTTTCCTCGTCAGTATATAGATGCGTGTGTTGAAAATATAATTTTTCACTGTCGATTTTTTTTCTTCCACATTGCCCATTACCTCCAGTGGTCCGTAATTACTCCGTATGAATAGTTAACGTTTCGAAAAATTGAGATCGCGATAATAGTACTGTTAGTTTTATATGGGTCATAAAGTAATTTAAAATTGATGGGAAAATATCAGATAATTTCCTATTGCATTTTCTTATCGTAGCATGTTCTAAAATTAGAAGAATGAGTTAAATAAATTTTCTGCTGTGCAACATATCACAATAGAACTAGTTCATTTGGCAGTATTGGCTATTTTATCTTCTTGTTGCATTTTCTCTGTTCTTTGTGCATCATAAAACATATGAATAAATTGTTTTTTACTATTTTTTTTTATTTAATTTTTCTTTCAATTCTTAATTTGTCTTTTTTCTTTCTTTGTTCGTCTTATTATGTCCATTTTTTTTCTTGTCAATTTTTCGAATATAATCTTCATCATTTAACCACTGTTTCCTTTTTAATTCGGTATTTTATTTTTGATTTTATGGCCTATTTTATGGTTTTCGCATGTCATTTTCTTAATAATCTAAATTTTTCTAAAATTTTCTAAATTCTCTTAAATATTGTCGCGGCCCCCAATTTTTGTTTTTATTCATATTAGTGTTGTATTTTCAGTGTCTTATTTTTATACAAGAAAGTGGTATTATCGTATTATGTACTTTGAACTTTGTCATTGTGGAAAATTGTTTATTTCTATATAATATTTTAATTCGGTCCACGGTAAATATTTGTGGCTTATCTTAATTTGTTCTCTATATCTTTTCATATCAATATACAGTCAGTCATAAAAGTCTGCATATACTACGCAAATTAGTATATTTTAAAAACAGTTTAATTGTTGGCTTTTTTATTTTTAGTTACATTCCCAACACAAATAAACAACAATAGGCACAAAACCAAATTTTAAATTACAAATTACATTCAAAACTAAATAAATAGTCCTGAATAATACCTTACAAAAGTAAACACGCCTGAGGATGCATATGTACATATTATATAAAAAAATTCTTGACCGCTTGTAATCTTCTGGGCATTACCAAGACTAAATTTTCCGTGACATCTGGGGTGATTTCAGCCCAAGCCGATTGTAGAACAGTTTTAAAGATAACTTATTAGAAATGTATTTTCGCACTCTTCTTTCTAATCCCAAAGATATTTTTTTTTTCTTTATTTGGGCTTTTCGCCATGATCTAAAACTCAAAAAATATCAAAAATATCTGTTCTTATGTAAACGGAGACAAATTTCTCAGTGATTCTTTTTTGTAATAAATTTACCTAACGAACAAAATTTTAAAAATATAAAAATCTTCTAAAAATATACAAACTTTTAACGTTAACGTTTCGGGAAGTATTCTCTTCCCGTTTTCAAAACGAATCTAAAAATAAATTATATTAATTTCAATAAATTCTGAAAAGATAGGAAGTAAATATAGTTTTTGTGTATGTCAATGATACTTACATTGACAATAGAATTGAATTGAATTGAATTGTCAATGTAAGTATCATTAACGTACACAAAAACTATATTTACTTCCTATCTTTTCAGACTTTATTGAAATTAATATATTTTTTTTTTTAGATTCGAAAACGGGAGGAGAATACTTCCCGAAACGTTAACGTTAAAAGTTTGTATATATTTTTAGAACATTTTTATATTTTTAAAATTTTGTTCGTTAGGCAAATTTATTACAAAAAAGAAGCACTGAGAAATTTGTCTCCGTTTGGTTTTTTGTTTTTACCCAGTGATTCTTTATTTACATAAGAACAGATATTTTTGATATTTTTTGAGTTTTAGATCGTGGTGAAAAACCCAAATAAAGGATATATATATATATATATATATATATATATATATATATATATATATATATATATATATATATATATATATATATATATATATATATATATATGTATATGTGAACACACTACAATTATTCAGACATTACTTAATTCCAAAGATGCCCGATCGGGTAACGGGGGTGGTGAATGAAGTTGCTTAGGAAAATTATATAGCAGAGATGATGAATCTTTATCGATCTACGTGCTATTCTTTTCTAAAGAAATGTTTAATGAGGCTATGACATACCGTCAAACAATCTTGACTTAGTGATTCGTGGAAAAAATAAAACTAAATACTATCAACTTAAAACTTTTTATTTGCAATCAGAAATATACATTTTGTACATCAGTAGTAACATTAACAGTTGTACATTTATTTAAATGAAAGAAAAAATGTGTGCGACTTCAGCTGTTGCAAGTTATATGCCAAATAACTTGGATTCATATATTGCTACTTTTAGCAGAATTCGAGCTGAACTGGAGCCATCTGGCGTACGGTTTCTAAGCGAGTCTTTAATGTAATTTATTTTTGAAAATACTGACTGATGCATAGGTAGATGAAAATATTGTTAATATAGCAAAAGCCAGCTTCTTCAGATATCTATATGTATCTGAAATTAAATTCCATGTTTCCATAATTTTGGTATTGTCATTTTTACTCATATTGCCTGATAGTATTTCTATTTATTATAATTCCAACTATTTCCTTGTTTCGATAATTTTTTTAATTCATATTGAACTAGGCTGGAAACCAATCATCTGCATTTCAGTTTCTTCAATTTCCAACCAATCAAATTTGGACAAGTTTGGTTTATCAAGTAACGTCAGGATACATAATAAACTTGAGTGTTTTCGATAATTCTTTGAACTGAGAAAATCTCGATGAAAATTATCGAGTTAAACTCTTCAATGACATTTGCTTGCTTTGGTTTTCCAAATCTCTGTTGATTTTTTCAAGTTTGGGAAACACTTGTATTTTTTCGTAACAATATCGTTACTAGAAATTTGCATCTTGAAGCTTTACATTCAATTCATTGAAATGCTCTGCCCATGTCTGCAAAAGGCATTAATTTTAAAAATCACATAACATCCATGAATTTTTTCTTCATTTTGTAAAAACAGTCAGATTTCTTCCAAACAATCAACACATCTTTGAAGTACGTTACCGCGGCTCAACCAGTTAACATTATTATACATTAGTAAGCCATTATACACCGAGTTGACTTCATCCAACTAAGCATCAAACTTTTGCTTATTTAAAGCCTGCGACGATATGAGATTCCCGTTTTTGTGATTACGTCCATTAAATTATAAAGGGAGGCGAAACCACACTTAGCATGCAAAGCTTATTGATAAATGCTGCAGTGGAAATCAGGAATCGAATGCTTTATGTGTTTATGTGTGTTTGGAATAAACTGATCAAACCATTTTTTTTTTGTCCACCATACTTGGAGCAGCATCAGTTGTTATCGAAACAATCAGTACCTTCGTCAAGACATAGCGATTTATGTAATTTTTTGTTGTTCTTGTACATTTTCTGTCAATTTTAGGATTCCATCTTTTATTGTATTTCTATATCTTTGATGCTCTGAATTATCTTATCTTTATTTTCAAAATCATCAAAAAGTGAAGGGGCGCCTGCTAACCAGACTTCCTTCAAAAACTCACCCTCGTTAAAAGGTTTATCATGCCGAGCAATGACGTTTGCAGCCGAGAAACTTGCGGCACATGTATGACAATACCTGCTAACATTTTTAATCATTATAGTTGACTATTTATTTATCTCTTTAATTGCACATGCAATAAATTACTTTTGCTCTGGTTCGCTTTTTTGACAAAGATATTTGTTATTTGTTTTATAATGCCGTTTTGCAGACGATGTTCTACATACCACTGTTTCAAAACACACACTGCTTTATCACGTCTACTAATCATGCAATATTTCTCCGTCCACCAAGTTTGAAATTGGCTATTACACTTATTTTGCACTTTTTTTGCCAAACTAGTCATATTGAATAAAACTTAAGACGAAAAAATTTAGATGAAACATAAATTGTTTCTATTAGGTGACTAAATTCCTTAATTAATGCCGTGCCCAAATTATTTTGTCGCGTGCCATTGGTTCACCATCGCTGTTATATAAGATTCATTCCTTGACCGTGCTGCTCTGTGTTTGGGATCGTTGTCTTGTTAAAATATCTATCGATTTCCCAATTTCAAACGTTCAACTAGTAAGTCGGTAGCAAATTATCGCACAAAATTTGCCGGTACAAGTGTTTGACTGTTAGCATCACTTTTGTCTATTTTTCTTAGATATGAATGGTTTTCCTTGGTCTCCTGCCATGAAATCCTTTTGATCTGAGAACTCTATGTACCGTTTCGACACCGACACATTTTCCAGTTACTTCTAGAACATGATCGACCAATTTGGGGGCACTAGTTTTGGGATTTAGTCTATTTTTTTTTCAAAATTGTTTGGATATCGCGTTCACTCAATTTTTTTTGGACGACCAGCTCTGGGTTTATTCTGCACTGTATAATTCGGTTCAAGATATTTCGTTGCCTTTCGGCAAAATGTTAATTGCCCCAATAAATTTCAATAAAAATATTCCTAGTTTCTTCAAAAGCGCCAGAGTCGGAGAGGTTTAACTTCTGAATAATTTTGGAAAAAATAAAATATTGTTAAATTATTATTATGTATGGCTAAAAATTGTGTATTGGTTTGTGTATTTTGAATTTATTAGTACCATAAAATTATAACTTAAATTTAATTATACATTTAATTCGGTTTCACTCTCACTGTCACTTTGATCTACATTAATAATAAGTGGTTCTATATTATTAGTAAATAATACATAGGAATCTTCTATTTTAATAACATTTTCCCAATTTTCTTTGGGAATACTATCCACAATCTTCCTAATTAATGTTGCAGCACTTGCATTTAAAGTCGAATAAATGTTTTCTACTCTAACATTGGATTTTACCTGATGCCACATGTGCTCAATTGGATTAAAAATACAGTAATACGGGGGAAGGCGTAAAACCGAATGTCCGATATCGGCAGCAATGTATTACCTCCATATTCCTTTTTCATATTAAATGTCTTTAAAATTTCTAGATCACATTTTTATATCTATTTTCGAAGAATATATCGTTTTTTAATATATAGTTCTGAATTTCCAATTTAATGTTATTTGCATTAGGAACTTTTTTTTGGCGACTATGATAACTAGCATTGTCCATTACAATTACGCTTTCCTTAGGCACATTGGGTAAAAGACTGTTTAAACCAATCTTCAAATAGTTCTCCTGTGGTGTCGTCATGGTAGTCCAAAGATGAATGTTTAATATTTTTGGAGGATAACGGTAAACAATTTGGAACCCATCCATCCTCTGAACCAGCTGTAAAATTGTAATTATTTTTCTCTTGTTTGCTGGGGCATTGGTTTGGCATTTTCTTGATATATGTACCCATCCTTTTGCTTTCGTCTCATGCGTATCGAACCATGTTTCATCAAGGGAGATAATGGGACGAATGAGACTTTCTTTCTGTATTTTTCTATAGTGTTTAAGTAGTCAAACTGCCATCGTCGCAATCGCTAGTTCTGCTGCAAGGAATGTTGGTTTCATCTTTCCTTAGTCGCTTTTGCAATGAATGCAATGCAGGCACAATTTGCTCTTCATACATAGCATAAATTTCTTCGTTAATATTAATAGCTTCGAATTAAGTCTTTGTCGCTTTCGTCAACACATTTGCTTTTAACAGAATCACTACGAACTTTTTTGGCTTTAATTGGCTTCGTCACAATATCTTTAACTGTAGACAACGGCGTTTTCGTTAATGAAGACGTTTCTGCCACGGCTGCATTTGCATTAAGCTCCATATTCAATAAAGAAACATACACATTTTTAACAATTTGCTTAGCATCGAACGATAAGTGTTTTCTTTTAAAATTAGCACTACCGGAAGCACAATGATCATTATCTTGCCAAGAACGCCACACTTTTAGCACATTTGAAATAATAAAAATACGATCGAAATTATAGAACTGCACTGTTTAAGAAAAGAATGCGAACTAAACTAAAATATTTCGAAACTACTAAATCAGATGTAAAATTAATTTTATCTTTTTACCTTTTATTTTATTAGGCCCGGCCCTGTTTACTTTTTTTGCAACTTTGCCGGGTTTCCTTACGACAGGGGTTGTCAACAGTTTATTGCAGCCATTCGGTCAACTATATATCTTGAACCGCAGTATGCCACGTAAATATTTTTTTTATTATTATAGTCTGAATCGTAGCACGACACAAATGCACTGTTTTTGCAAAGATTTTTTTCACTTCGTAATTTTACAATTAAATTTCGAATTTGAACAGAAATTTCGTTTCTAACCATTGTAATAAAAATAGTATACTTTTTTAAACAACCTAATCCCGTGGATGGCTAAAATGCACTGAAATATAATTTGCATTTCTGATAAGAATACTAAAAAGAGTAAATAATGTTTTGCTTCTTCAAGTTCAGGTTTTCAAGTCAGGTATTATTCAGGATTATTTATTTATTTTGAATAAAATTTTCAATAAAAAAATTGACTCCGTGCCTATTGTTTAGTTGCATTGGGTCCATTTTAAACATATAACGAATTTACATGGTATATGTAGACTTTTGCGACTGACTGTACGTAGCCGAGGTGTCTTGAATTTTCGGGCAACAAACAGTGCCATTTTTGAGATATTAACACCAGACATTTCAAGGGCTATTTTGGTCCATCAACAGGATTCTTCCGACCTTGTCAACCCCCCCCCCCCCCCCCTATTACTATTTATTTAGATTGCTTCAAAACAGTTTAGGTGGTAAAGACTTTACTTCTATGAAAGACTTGAAAAATCATCTAGATAAATCAACCTAAAACTTTTACCTATCAAAACATTTCTGACTATATACTAACATTTTTTTTTAGTACTTGTTTCATTATTGACCTTTTATATTTACTGTTTTTAAATATTTTTTCGAAACTAAAAATCACCATAATTCCATCATTAAATGATAATTTGCATCGTCCTATTTGACCCAGGATCGACGGTCATCAGGTTATCCAAAAAAAAAAAAACAAAATGATACTAAACATATTCTATTATATAGGTAAACGTTTTCATCTAACTGAGTTCTATTTAATTGAATAACATCTAAATAACAATTCAGGTAATTTTTCTTTTAGATTGTTTACATTTCGAAAGGTCTTATTGATGTGATGATTTGCGGGCACGTGCACCGAGACTCGTACCCACCTCGGACGTTGCCACATCTCTGACATTATCTTGAATTGTTTCGAAACACAAGCGCAGAAAAATAGTAAGGTCAATGATATGGATATTTTGTTTTTGATGTATTCGACATAAATCCGTGCAATATTACTTTTTATAGATATTATATGGGTAATGCTAAGCAAAATATTGATGTAAATGTTTTTTTTTTTCGTCGTTATCGGAAGTCTGGCAATGACTGTCACCGAATTAATGGGCTTCGGTGCAACAGTACTGACTATAGATAGATATATATCTAAAACATCTTATAGAGCGGTTGTTAGTTCATTTTGTGTTTTCAATCTGTTGCTTGTACATCCATAGTAGATTAATATTATATTTTGAATAAGAGAACGAGTGAAATATATTTCAATCATGTTTAATATCTTGAAATTTGTGTACTTCTTCGCGATAATAGCAAAATTGATGGCATTTTGCTTGAAAATGGTGTTCAAGGAGGAACAAATGACCGCAGTGAATTCGCCCGCAAGAAGAAGGAAAGTGAAATATTGTTGGTGAGTTTAAGGTCAACGTTATTAATTTTTTTAAATAAAATTATAATTTTTTTATCGTTTACGTCAGGGTATAATGTTATCGGGTTAATCCGGACGGACGATTCAAAGCCTTCACCTATTGCGTCATAAACCCCATCTTTATGCCTTTTAATTATATATACGTTTCCTCCATGGCTCTTTAGATTTCGACTCATGATATTATTAGGTCTGCAAATAAATGTTGACCCTTTTTTATATAAAATTATACATACATGTTAGTCATAAAAATAATCTAAATCACTTTCTATGCATTTCTGCCATTTCTCGGGTAGCTGGCTAATCCCTACTCGGAAAAACGATTGTGGTTTTGATTCCATAAATTCGGTAATAAAATTTTGGACCTTTTCGATTTTGCGAAAATGCGTATCAATAATATGGTGTTGCAGAGAACGAAAGAGGTGGAAATCTGAAGGAGCTATATCTGGAGAATAGGCCGCAAGAGGGAGAACTTCCCAGCCCAAAGTTGTTTGGTCGCTGCCGCCGCTTGAGGCAGTGCGTTATCATGCAACAATATTACCTACCGAGTTCCCTTGCTAGTATATGGTCGTTTTCGTTCGATTTCGTCACTTAAACGCATCAATTGCTCTTGATAACGCTCAGAAGTTACAGTTTTCCCGGGTTTTAGCAATTCAAAGTATAGCACACCAGCATGTTTTTTTTAGGGTTATCATATAGGGTACTTCTCATCACCTGTCACGATTTTAAACAGAAAATCATTCTGTTTAAATCTTGACAGCAGGCAAACTGCTGCGTCGTAGCATCTCGCTTTATTTTCTGAGGAGCTAAGTACGTGCGGGACCCAACGGTCAGTCTTCTGAATTTTTCCCAGCTTCTGCAACCGATGGGAAATCGCTTGTTGAGTGATACCCATTTGTTCAGCAAGCTCCTTTTGTGTTTGACAAGGTTTTTCTTGCCACAGCTGATCAAATTACTCGTCTTCAACTTTTTTTGGTGCTTCCGAATGGTTGATCGGAAAGATCGAAATTACCCGTCCGAAATTTTCGGTAACATATTTTGTACGTACCCCCGATACCGTATTTTTCCCCAAAGCACAGCACATATTTTTTTTCGTCTCGAGAACACTTTTTTTAGTTGAAAAGCGAACAGAATACAGTGCCTCACGTGACTGTTGGACGATATCGTGCTCACATTTGTGAGGTTATGTCGTGTAGCAAAGTTTTCATGTGTTTTTTTTTTATGTTAATGATTGGTACTATGAATTCCTAAAGCAACGGGAAAAAATATTTGAACTTAAAATAAAGTTGATAGTTGATTAATTCGGAGAGGTCAGAACTTATTTATACACCTAATAATATAATTTTCATTTTTTTTTAATTTATATTTTTCATTAATATCAAATTAATTGTTCTAATTTTATTAGAATGTTAAACACAACATAGTATATAATTAATCTCAGTCGATGAAGTTGTAGACTTGATGTAAATCTACAAATGTTATGCAGATCATTCTCATATTCTCAAGTATCATATTGAATTTGCTTTTTAATAAAGATTTGATCGACGGTTTATCTTACTTTGCTGGATCCCGCCTGGGATATATATACAGGGTAACTATTATGTATGGAAACGGTCAAATATCTCGAGGACGCTTTGAGATTCCTTAATGAAATTTTGTACACAAACATCAGGAAATGTTTGCCACTTTTGGTTTTTCTTGTCGCATGTTTGAAATCTTGAATTTGATATTGTTGGAAAGAGCATTTTTTTTTAATTCCACGAGGTAAATATTGTATGGTTTCTTCTTCAAGATAGATTTAAAAAATTACTAAAAGTTGCTTCGGTCAATTTTAGGGTAAATATATTTTTCATTTAGTAGGCTATGAAACTATATATGAGAGTTGAAGTATTTGATTACACTTGCCAACTGCTAACGTCAGTTTGTGAATTTTAAATTTCTTTGAATTTTTATATGGAATTAATATGGATTTAACTGAAAGAGAAATAATTGAAATACTAACCATTGTTGGATACAATGACAGAAAACGCACTTGTGCTGAAGTTTAGCGAGTATTTAATGAAGTACATCCGAATAAAAATATCACTAAGTCAACAGTTTCAAAAACGGTGAAAAGTTTCAATTATTCATGCAGCATTAAAAGTCGTCCAAAATTAGGAAGACAAAAAACAAAAACTGATGTCGAAAATTGGTTAAATGTTTTAATTGATGGAGTAGACAATCAGGTTTGAACGCATCAACTCCTTTTTTGGCGTCGAAAATTGTTGACCACGTAGTTTATTCTTTACAGACAGGAACAAAAAGAAATCATTGGGTTCCAAATCAGGACTGAACGGCGGTTGAACCATCAATTCGATGTTTTGAGCGGTCAAATGTTGAGTTATTTAGTCCGAAGAGTGAGAGATCGCGTTATAATGGCGAAGAATGATCTTGCGTCGCTGGTTGTTTTTTTTGTATTTCTTCAAAGACTCCTGGCAAACAAATGGTTGCGTACCATTCAGAATTGATCGTTTTACGATTCTCTAGTGGCGCAGTAGCTACATGTCCATTTATGCAAAAAACAGTCCACTATTTGCTTCGAAGTGCTTCTTGCATGAACAGCTTTTGTTGGGTTTGGCTAATTTTGACAGACCCATACAGTCGACTGCGGTTTACTTCCGGGCTCATACGCATTGATCCAAGATTCGTTACTTGTAGATGTTATACACGGCTTTTGACGCACCACCATTGTATTTTTTTAAGCATTTCTTTGCACCAATCGGCACGAGCTTTTTCTTGAGCGATTGTCAAATTATGCGGAATCGAACGCGCACAAATATTTTTCACGACTAAATGTTCATGTAAAATCTCCTGTATGCTTGTTATACTAATGTCCAGGGATGCCTCAATCGCTCGGTCATGTCACATGACGATCTCCTTTATCAATTTGCGTACAGTATTGATGTTTTCTGGCACAACAACAGATTTTGGACGACCTTGTTTAAATTCGTTCGTGAGCGAACGACGGCTAGTTTCGAATTTATTAAACTAGTGATATACATGTGGTTTTAGATGGTGCTTCATAGCCAAAAGTCGAAGTTAGTTGATCGATGCACTGTTGAGATAATCCACGTCAAAAGTCGTAAAGTAAATTATCGCACGAAAGTTTTCACGACTTAATTCCATTTTTTGACTGAGATGAAATTTTCAAGGCACTAAACAACACAAATAGCGTCCGAATGACAAATCGTTCTGAGTACGTATACAATCAACAATGTCAAACTTTACGATATATATGTCAGATGGCACCTAGCGATAACATTGCTGCCAATTCTGGATACATAAATAGCAACCCTAGTAGAAGACTAATATTTATAAATCTACTGTTTATCAAAGTAATTTTATTAACATTCCATCTGTTTCTTTCAGATTTGTCTTCCAACAGCAGCCCACTGTCAGGTCGTTCCACATTCGAGCTTAGCAGCGATGGTATAGGAGCGCGGGCCGCGTAACGCCCCGCTGCTCCAGGCTGCCCTTCTGCCATGGGCGCCCGATCCGATGACGTGTACCGCCCTCCGAGGCTCGCCGAATGGCTCCATCGCTTACCCCATGTGAACGCTAGCTTCAAGGATGTGGATAGTACCTTTGATCCGAATTCAGCAGTTTATCTAGAGGTACTATAACTAGTTGATTTATCTTTAGTATTCTATAGCAGAATCTCCGTATCTACGTAGATTTGGAGTCACAGTTTTGGCGCTTGTGGACCTCATATTTTTAAGAAAATCAAAGAAAAACGGTGTGTTATATATCATTTATTTTAAATAAAGCGATTATTCTTATGCTATTACAAAAAAAAAATTTAAATTATATAGTAATTATGTAGTACATTCAAAGCTCCTTATTCACATTTCCGTTATTCGCGTTATCAGTATTCGCAGAATAAAAAATTGTGACTACTTCTTGTATTCGCGATTGAAATTTTCTTTATTCGCGAATCTAAAACGAATGATACATATTGCATTTTTAACAAGCAAGTATTAAAAGTAGTAAAACAAGCAAGTATCAAAGTATTTATAAACAAATAAGTCGCTGCCGCCTTACGCGCCGTCGGGTTACGCGTGACGCTATAGCTTTTGATAAAAGCCGCTTTCGCACGAAGGTGCCGAATGTTTTTTTTTCAATCCGTTTAGAAATGCCTAGAAACATGATCTCATTTTAACAGATGAAGAGTAATTGCTTTGTGACAACAGGGTTTTAATCAAAGTTATATCGCGGAAAATATAGGTGTTTCCCAAAGTGCTGTATCGAAAATTCATAAAAAATTTCAAGAGACAAATGACGTAAAGGATCACCCCAGAAGTGGTAGACAACGATGTACAACAGCTGCACAAGATCGGCAGATATCAATGATAAGTAATCTTTGATTGATTTTGGCGTGTTCATATATTTTTTTCTTTTTTTGGGTTTTTTGCCACGATCTAAAACTCAAAAAATATCAAAAATATCTGTTCTTACGTAAATAAAGACCGTGTAAAAAACAAAAAACCAAACGGAGACAAATTTCAGTCATTGATTGTTTTTTTTCTCAGTGATTCTTTTCTGTAATAAATTTGCCTAACGAACAAAATTTTAAAAAATATAAAAATGTTCTAAAATAAATACAAACTTTTGCACGTTAACGTTTCGAGAGGAGAATACTTCCCGAAACGTTAACGTTCAACAGTTTGTATTTATTTTGGGATATTTTTAGTTTTTTAAAATTTTGTTCGTTAGGCAAATTTATTACAGAAAAAAAATCACCGAGAAATTTGTCTCCGTTTGGTCTTTTGTTTTTTGCCCAGTGATTCTTTATTTACATAATAACAGATATTTTTGATATTTTTTGAGTTAGATCTTGGCGAAAACCCAAAAAAAAAGAAAAAAATGGATAATAATGATAGCTCGAAGAAATCATCTGGAATCTATAAGTGGTATATCAAGAGAGCTTGTTAGGTTTGAAGGGGTAGATGTTTCACGACAAACGATAACACGCAGACTGAAAGCGGCAAATTTACACCTCAGAAGATCTATACGTATTTCCAAACTAACCCTTCAGCAAAAAAATGTAAGATTGCAACGGGCTCGAAAAATGGTGGATCATAGTCCTAACTGGAATAACGTAATGTTCTCTGATGAGACCAAAATTGGCTTACTTTCTGATTCACAAAGAACATTAGTTTGAAGACCTCCAGGTCAAGCTTGACTAAGAAACAGCTCAATCACGTATCCCATTTGAAGGTGGGAGCGTGGTGTTTTGGGGTGGTATTATGACGAGTACACGGGCACTTCTACTGGTCCTGGAGAGAATATTCACTACATCGAAGAAGCGTTAAATCATATTGTGCGTGTGTTCTGAAGCGCAGTGGCCGACTCATTTATTTTCATGGATGACAACGCACCTCCTTATCGAACAGCAGCAGTAAAAAATTTTCTTGAAGAGGAGGGAATAACCAAGTTAGGGTGGGCAGCAAAATCCCCTGTCATGAATGTCATTGAACATGCTTGGGACATTCTGAAAATACGCATCAAGAAACGAAACAATCCTCCTCTAACTCTGTAAGAACTAAAAGATGCTGCTTGTGAAGAATGGGAGAGAACTCCACAAGCCCAAATTGATCTTTTGATCGACAGCATGCCAAATCGTCTACAGGCATGCAGATAGAGCCATGGATGACTGCGTATTAGTTTTATTGGAAGTTGTTCTTTTTATTTTTTAAATTACTTTTGAAGGCATTTTTTTTACATTGCAATTTTTGACTTCGAAATAATAAATGAATTTTACACACATTGGTCATTTGATGTCGAGTTTTATTTGGTACCAATAAGTTTTGTAATAAAATGATGATTACGAGTAAAGATTGTTACGAGTTTACGAGGTTATTACGAGTAAAGAGAAAAGATTATTAAAAAACGAGTAAAAGAAAAACTTAATATCAATAAAAAAGTGAAATGTTTGAATATTCCAAACTTTTGGACATATGTGTATTCGACTAGCTAAACTATCCATATAAGGCTTTTTTACAGTAAAAAAATAAAAAAGCACACAGACAAATATGTAGTATATTTTTGTAAAATAAAAAAATATATATTTATCCAGGACGCCTATGGTTTTGCTTGCCTCTTAAATCAAACATTGTTATGCGTACGTTACGCATTCTGAAGAGTCCTTCATGCACTTCCTTAAGTTGTTGCTGTGTTTCTTGAATATTAATCAACCGCAGTTTGCAGCGCTCATAAAAATGTCACTCACTATTTTAACGTAAAAGAAAACGCTTGAAAAAAACATTTGATGTAGAAAAATATTAATGCATCCAAAAATACGTAGGTTAATCACAAGTTACTATCCTCACACATAGATAGCGCTTTTAACTTGAAAAACAACACTGTACCCAATAATTTTATTATTCTAATGAACACATGCGAAGTTAAATTTTATTATGTCAATATAGCAATTATAGCAACAGTGTTTGAACCGCTGTTCAGAGTAAATTTGTTTAGTTTTTATGGAAACATTTTTTAAAACGAGTATTTATTTAAAAAAAAAAAGGAGACGTCCGACCAGGAAATTCATACAGATAACGTAAATTGTGTTAAGTGTAACCCGACCCGATATTGGAGATATTGGCGTTCGTTTTAATGCCTCCTAACATTGTGATCACAGGCGATCGGGTTTTTTCGGGAACTCTCGGCGCGTCATCAGTACCAGGTTTAAAAATTTATTTTCAGTTTGATACTTTGATCATATATAAGTTTTATAACTTATAACTTTATAATTAAAAAAATGTTCAAAACTCCAGTTGCTTTTATTATATATATATATATATATATATATATATATATATATATATATATATATATATATATATATATATATATATATATATATATTTTTTGTAACCTTAAAACATACAGTTGTGGTCAAAATAATAAGAGTATGAATGCTAAATCTAAACATTTTATTTACTTGTGTTTAACGAATTTATTACAGAATTATTATAATATTATTAACGTTACGTAACGTGTCCTAATATAAAAACTATTGATAAAACAAAACATTATCCTAGTGTTACGAAAGTTACTACAACTATCAAACAATATGTGCTTTCTTCTGTTCAAAAAAAATAATAATAAATAATAAAAAATAAAATAAATAAATAATAACAAACTTAATAAACATAAAATATTAGTATTTAGTAGAATATCCTTTTTGTTTAACCACAGCTTAGCATCTCCTTAGAATAGAAGTTCTGACAAGTTTCAACCGGTATAGAATACCAAGTTTTTTTAATGTTGCCAAAGATTTTCTATTGGATTTAAATCCGGAGATTGTGACGGCCAGGGCAACACTTCAATCTTATTTGCGAGAAGCCATTTCACTACTTTCGCGGTATGTTTTGGAATCGTTATCCTGTCGGTAGATCCATTTTAGCGGCATATTCATTTCGGCATAAGGAAGCATAATTTTTTTTTAATATTTTCATGTAGGTTTCTTTGATCATGGTATTTTTGATCCAATATAGTGGACCTACACCATTATAGGAAAAGCAACCCCACAGTTTAATATTTCCTCCTCCATGCTTTAATGTTTCTAATGTATTTCGCGGATTTAGTTCTTCGTTCTTATATCGCCTAACGTTTCCCATCTGATCCAAAGAGATTTATTGTTGTTTCATCACTAAATAAAATATTTTTCCAATTACGGCTGTACTTTTCGTTTAAGTTAAATCTGACAATACTTAATCTATGCTGAATATTTTTTTACTTAAATGTGGTAGCTTTCTTGCAACTCTTCCATGAAGATCCATCTCTACCAATCGTCTACGAATTGCCCGTGTACTGATTTGTAGACCCATTTTCCGTTTCATGTCAAATGAAGTGGAAAATGGGTGTTTCCGCGCCTCTCGTACAATACATTTATCCAATCTTTTGCTTGTTTTTCTTGGGCCACCTCTGGTTTCTGGTGATATCTTTATTAATTTTTGCCCCTTTAAAATTTTAGCAATAACGCATTCAGATTGCTTTAGTAAATGAGAAATATATTTATAAGTTTTGTTTTGACTCCGTAACTGCAATATTAGACGCTTCTCTTCGGGAGTACAATGCTTTGCGCGACCCATAGTAACATTTAAAACTGTATGGATGCATGGACAATGTATACCAAATATATTAAAATATTTTCGATAACAACGAACAACAAAAAATTTAAAAGCCACACTTATTTTTTTGTCATCTAAAGTTTTTATTATTGTCAAGAAATATAAACCTGATAAAATAAAAAAAACATATAAGTCTCCAATATTATATTCAACTGGTAAATGACAAGGCATTGTACTAATAAAAATATAGCAATTATAGCAACAGTATTTGAACAGCTGTTCAGAGTAAATTTGTTTATTTTTTATGGAAATATTTTTGAAATCGAGTGTTTATTAAAAAGAGACGTCCGACCAGAAAATTCATACAGATAACGTAAATTATGTTAAGTGTAAAATGATATTTATGGATTTAGGTGAATTGGCATTTATGTAAAATGTTAAATTTTAATTAAGAAAATTTGCATGAAAAACTCAGAATAAAATAAAATTCAAATTTTTTAGAAATGTACGAAGAGGTGTGGTAAGAGAGCAACTAAACGAGTCAACAGAAACTAAGTTAGTATTTGTGCTGTGCAGAAAGGTGTTGGGACGCGCATTGCCTAACACCATCTACCAGCGAAAATTTACAGTAGACCTGCGAATCAAGTCGCGACTTCGGATAAGATACAGTCATATGAGGTATGGTCTACTTGTAGAAGGAACATTTGCTAAGATTGTTATCTTTTACCTATATTCTTTCCGGAAGTGGGTTTTCGGAAGGTTTTTTAAATTCTCTTCAAAAGCTATGTCCACACTTGATCAACTTTTGGTCGTCAAAACGCATTCATCTGTTGAAAGGTTAGACGCATGCGTTGTTGAACGAGAGGCATACAAGGGCGCATGTGAAAAGTCATGACGCATAAAGAGACGCAGAGACGCACTCCCACCCATATTGGGTATCTTACGCTTTCGCTTTCAACTTCTTGAAATAAGCTGTAAGTTTTTGCAATAGTTTACAAATTTAATTTAAAGTAGTTTAATTTTATTAGCTTACATAAATATATTAAAATATGCATTTAAGAATAAAAAATAAATATATAATTTTAAAATTATTTTAAATATTCCTTTGTACATATAGATTTTCTGTATTCTTGACTTTTTCCGTGCTCTTAACACCAGCACAGTACTACTCATACCAGCTAACATAACATGGCCAGATGTATTCATGAAACTGAAATTTCACAGTTAACAGTAGCTACTTACAAATAAATTTTTGTTAACGTTTTTAAAAAACCGCCTTTACTGAACCTGCGCCTGCGCATGCAGAGTGGTTAAGTCGAAAGGCACATTGAAACACATGTTGAACGGAACATTTGCGACTTCGACTTCGACTTACGACTTCGTCGTTCAATTTGATACACACACTACTCACTCCTGAGGAAAACGGCGGATGTTTTAACAATCCTTATTTCAACTGATTTAATCTATTCATCACCAAATTACCTTTGTGCGCAGATTTATTATCGTGATAAAGAATTGTCTTTGTCATCTGAAACTGGGTCTTATTTAATGCCTCTAGATATTCTCATTTGTCTGCACCAGATAATTGATAATGTCTAGAGGCATTAAACCAAGTAACTAAGTTAAGGACTATTGAAGTCATGGGAGATTGCGAGATTAAAGTTGCTATAAAAACTGAAGTTTTTGATTTTTGGCTTGAAACTTTTTGATTAGCTCTGTATATAAATATAAAATGAAATGTTTGTTTCGAGGCTACTTTATCAATATTTGGTATTAAACTGAAATACATTTTCCACAAAACACCAAATGATTTGTTGTAATTTCTCGATGCGCGTTTCGCTAACCATGTTAGCATCAGGAAATTATTCAACCTAAAAGGAAATTGAACCATTTTGACCGATAATCTTCCAACTAGTGTTGACACAATTTTAAATTTGCTAAATTTACACCATTAAGAGTGTGCGACAGAGCCTTAAACTACAGTTATGTGCATATGTATTAGGCACATTTTAAGAAAAATGGTAACAAAGCTGGATTTTCAATGGATCATTTATTGACAATAAATTTAATATTTTATTGATTATGAGCTTTAATAATCGCTTTTAAGTGTTTAGACATCGTCGTTACCAACTTGTAACATAAATCCGGAGAAATTGATTGCCATTCCTCGATTATATTTTGTTGTAGTTCTTCTCTTTGAAACGTGCCAAATATTTTCGATGGGTGATAGGTCTGAAGTCCATTCCAACATACGTACCCTATTATTACGGAACCAACGCTTTGTTGCTTGAGCCCGATAACGAGGCGCGTTATCATGCTGATAATAACACTCCTCCAAGATGTTACCGCAAAGTTGAATTATGGGCAGTTCCAAGACGTTTTCGAACATCACGAACAAAATTTCTCCCGCCCCTACTGATGATATGCACCCCTAAACCATGATGCTTCCGCCTTCATGTTGGACGGTACGTGTCAAGGACTTCGTGAGAAATGCTTCGCCGTGCTAGTTGCTTCACGTACTGAGTTGATAGCCCAACCTGCCAAAATGTAAAAAAATACAAAAATTAATTTATACTTATATCTACCTTACACAGAGTGGTTTAATTTTTTTGAATCTCCTAAAAAGAAAAGAAAGTAACTGAGAAACGTACCTCTATTTTTGACTCGTCGGTAAAATTACTTTAGACCAATCTTCAGTTGTCCAGTGGGTATATTTTTTGGCCCATGCTAGATGGTTTTTCTTATGGGCCTCCGTCACGTAAGACTCTCGTCTGGCTACTCTCTCGTGTAAATCAGCTTTATTGAGACGTTTTCTTGTCATACTAGCGGAAGATGAAACTCTCTGTTAAGCGAATAAAACGCTAGTTAAATCTCGAGATGTTTTGTGTCGATCTTATCAATTGAGTCGCTCTAAATATCGATCGGTTCTTCTACTTGCACGCCGTTTTCTTCCTGCTTTCGCTTTATTTTCATATAACCCCGTCTGCTTATACCTATTTAAGCTGGTTTGCCCATCATATCTCGAACATTTAATTTTTTTCGCAATTACGACTTGTAAAAACCCTTGTTTGCTGAACAACATGAATTCGCGTATTTTAGGCATTCTTATATCATTAAGCACTTATGAATCAACAAAAAAATGTCCCGTACCAGACAAAACAACTGATGCAATTTTCTACTAAGTTTACTTTCGCAATGTCTATATAGAACTAAGCCTATAAAACCCATATTTTAAGCCACTTTGTAACCTATGAGGATAAATATTTGCACCGAATTTCGATCGTTTTTATAATGGTGGGTTTTTCTAAGGGTGCTTAATACTTTTGCACATAGCTGTAGAGCATGCACTAAAACATCTTGGTCAAGTTGATTTCATTTTTACCGACTGCATAGAAATATGTAATCAGGTGTGGAATTATGGTGGAATGTAACGCCCTTTTTGTTACTGTCTTCTACGATTCCATCTCGTCGCCTCGATTACCTTTCTTTGATCGTTATCATTTTCAACGTTGCCGAGTGCAAAATCCTCTTTTAATGACCACTGACAAGCTGTTAATAAAATATTCACTCATGTAATTATAATGCAATAAACGATGCAGTGAAAAACAATGTGCTATGAACTTAGTGAACATTTCAGCACTTACACATTACAGCAAAATTCTCAAGCTGAATTAAAAAGAATGTAGCATTAAATTGTTTGCAACAAACAATATTTAATCAGTTAGTTATCGGAAAATATCGAGATACTTGGTGCAATAGTTCAAATGTTGTTTGTTCTTGGTTTTTCAAAACCAAGGACAAATTGTTATAGAGGATAAAATACGAATACTATAGGTTGAATTTAAAGATTAAAGTTGTTTTTATTAACTAAAGTGGTGCCTACCAGAATAAGACTAAGAACTGTTTATATCAAAGGCGATAATGAAGTATATATATTTTTAAATGTTTTTAATACTTTGATTATTGTATTATGTTTATTTAATTATTTATTTAGGCGTGCAAATTGTGTCCTTATTATGAGTCAAAACTTTATGTACAAGAATAAAAAATGCAAAACTATGAAAAATAATAATTTTTATGGTTAGTTTTGTAATTTTTAGATGCATCGGACAGAATTATGTTATGTTAAAACGATTAAGAAGTTCCACTTATATTTAATAGATGTTTCGGTTAATAATGTCGATTTTTTCGCCAAATTTGAACCTTTATTTACATAACAAAATAAATTACCTTAATAATCAAAATATTGGCCATCGTTAGCTATTACTTTGTCCCATCGTTCTGTCAAAAATTGATTCCGCGCCAAAAGAACTTGGTTTTTTGAGGCCGACCATTTATCAAGCCAAATTTTGACTTCTTCGTAAGAATGTAAGTGTTATGAAAGTCCATGCTGCATGGATCGAAATAATTGGTAGTGCGAAGGGGCTATGTCTGGTGAATACGGTGGGTGGGGTACGACGTCCCATTTAACGTTTTCCAAATAGTTTTTTACGCATTTTCAATCAATCCGAGCATTGTTATGTTGAAAAATTATTTTATCGTGTGTTCTGAGCGTATTCTGGTCATTTCTCCTTCAGTGCTCGATCCAATTTTATCAGTTGTCGGTATCGATCGCCAGTAATCGTTTCACCAACTTTCAACAGTTCGTATTACACAGCTGTCCTACTATCCCACCAAATACACAGCAAAGTCTTCTATCCATGCATATTGCGCACTGGTTGTGATGTTGACAGCTGACCTGGGCCTACCCATGATTTTTTGCGCTTTGGGTTGTCAAAATAGATCCACTTTTCCTCACCTGTCACAACTCAGTGCAAAAAAACACACTTTCACAAGTGGTTTTTCGTCTTTCAATGTTTCTTTCCTTCAGTTCATATGGAATCCATTTTTCTTTCTTCTGGATCTTTTCCAATGCTTGTGCTTGCCAATGCCAATAATGCTTGCAAATCTGCGTCTTCAACTTTTTCCGCTGTCCCGGATGTTCCTTGTCTTTTATATGAAAATCACTTTTAAAGCGTTTAAACCATCGTTCACAAGTTTTTTTTTGGGTTAGAGCATGTTCACCATAAGCTTCAACCAACAACCGATAACTTTCAGTAGCCGTTTTCTTCAAATGAAGTAATGTTATTAAAGTTCCCCGCAAAACGTCTTTTTCTGGTAAATAATTCGACATATTCAAGGCGATGAAAAAAAAATGTTTTTTGCATAATGACAGTTAATAACGAACTGGCTTTTGATGGCGTGTTTACTTACCTGACGCCATACACATCATTAATCTATACCGACAAATATATTAGTATCTTATTAGTATTAGTATCTCTTAGCAAAATCGACATTATTAACCGAAACACCTATTAATAACAAAAAATATTACGAGTAGATCCACCAGAAAAGTGAACAGAAATATAAATTCCTACATTAAAGAAACTATTCAAATAGAAGGCCAACCGATAGAAAGGGTAGGGTCCTACAAGCATTTAGAATATCAACTTTATGCGAACTGGGACCCAGAACAAAATATAATAAGAAAGAAAATAGCAAGAACAGCGTTTCTTAAATACTAGTACATCCTAAGAAATAAAGATATTCGATTGGAAATTTACGCAAAATGCTACATATGGTTGGTATTGTTTCACGGAATGGAATTATAGACTTTGTAAAGATAAATAAGTTCAATCAATAAGATCTAATCATTTAAGATGTGGATTTACAGAAAGCTTCCTGGAGGGATATAATGATGAAAGAAGAAATATTAAGAAACATGTATAAAGATTGAGAATTATTCATATCAATTAAACGAACGAAAACTTCTTACTTTGGGGATATCCTCAGAAATGAGTAGTATAAATTAGTTCAACTGATATTAGAAAGGAAGATCGAAGGTAGAAAGGGAATAGGAGGAAAGCAAATATCAAGAATAATAAATATTAGATAATGTACTGGGTTAAGATTGATAGAATAATTTGTATATATTGCAAGAGATAAAAGAAGATTTAAAAATGTGGTCGTTATCATTCACTAATAGGCCATTGAAGAAGAAGAAGGTCCACCATAGTTATTCCAACAATCTATTACTTTGCGTGGCAGTTTATTAGATCACCATTAAAGCAAATAGAGTTCATTTCAAATTCCATGCAATTCTAGCTCGGCACCATTTTAAACGAAGCGTCTTATGGTGCGATGTAAGAGAAACTTCAAATAAAGGCGATAAGCATTCATCCCCGTCGCAACTAAATGTCGATTAACAGTCATTCTAGAAACAGCCCTATCCCCTGCTGCAACTAAAACACCATGTACTTGCCGGTTATTTTCATATATATTTCTTACAGTTTTTACAATCGCATACATAAACACAAACTTAAACAAAAAATAACAGGAAGTATATTTTTCATGTTATACGAGGGTTGCTATTTATGTATTCGGAATTGGCAACAATGGTGTTGCTAACGCCATCTGACATATATATCTTCAAGTTTAATATTGTTGACTGTATACGTACTCAGAACGTTTTGTCATATGGGCGTTATTTGTATTGTTTAGTGACTTAGTGAAATTTTCATCTTTCTCAAAGAATGGAAATAACTCGTGATAATTTTCGTGCGATGATTTACTACGACTTTCGACGTGAATTATCTTAATAAAAGTACATTGATTAACTCATTTCTATGCTTTTGGCGATGCAGCATCATCTAAAACCGCTGTATATTACTAGTTTAGTGAATGCGATTGTGGGCGTCGTTCGCTTACGGACGAATTTAAAGAAGGTCGAATTAAAATCGGTTGTTGTGCCAGAAAACTTCGATACTGTACGGAAGCTGATAAAGTAAGATCCGCATGTGATTGGTTCAAAGAAATGCTAAAAAAATCCAATCGTGATCCGGCAAAAGTTATGTATAACATCTATACAGGTGACGAAACTTGGATCTATGCGTATGACCCCGAAAGTAAACAGCAGTCGACTGTATGGGCCTTTCAAAATGAGCCAAACCCAACAAAAGCTGTTTGCGCAAGAAACACTTCGGAGCAAATGATGGCCTGTTTTTTTAGGATAAATGGGCTTGTGGCTACAGTGCCATTAGATAATCGTAGAACGGTCAATTCTGAATGGTACACAACAATTTGTTTGCCAGAAGTCTGAAGAAATAAGAAAAACAAGCAGTGACGCAGGATAATTCGTCACCATGACAACGCGAGCTCTCGCACATCGGACCGAACAAATATTGAGTATTTGACCAGTCCAAACATCGAATTGATGGGTCATCCACCCTACAGTGCTGATTTGGCCTCCAATGATTTCTTTTTGCTCCCGTCTGTGAAGAATAAACTATGTGGTCAACAATTTTCGACGCTAGAAGAAGCGGTTGATGCCTTCAAAATGCATGTTTTGGAGATACCTCAATCGGAATGGACAAAGTGCTATGAAAATTGGTTCAAACGTATGCAAAAGTATATCAATCATCACGGAGAATTTTTGAAAAATAATAAAACCATTTTCAATGATAAATATTTATTTTTATTTATTATTCCGGATACATAAGTATATTTTTAGTTCGATTCAAATATGTTTACACAGTGTTGCAGTTTTTTGCTCTCCAGTATATGTCAATTCTTTTTATTACACCATATATCATTTTTTGGAAATTATTTGTTTTTTTTTTAGGTTGACAGATTGATTTGAATTTTATTATTTATTCCATCAAATCGAATGATATATGGACTTAATAGTGTTTTTTTTTTCAGAGTTTGGGAATATTGGCATCGATTCCGGCGGCATGGTTGATTTTTACCCTTTTCATTCTTCTCCTTTATCTTTTGACGAGATGTTGCGATCGAAAACCGAGACACGCCAAATCAATTTCAGCCCTCAAGATCACACTGGCCGTAACGTCAGTTTTATGTTGTGCAGCAGTAAGTATAATTATATGTTAATCGACGGTAATGAATTTTGAAGCACTTTTTTCAATAATTAATTATTTATTGTATAGAGGTGGTCCATGGGTAATGGATTTTTTATGGAGGCATGACTCCATTTATTTTCTCCAAAACAAAATATTTATTAATATAAAAATAATCAGTGAAACATACTATTTTCAGTGTTTGAGTACGGAAAATAATGTCAATCAAGTGATGGCCATTTTTACGAACACACCGTTCTCGAAAGTTTGCCTTCACTCTTCCCAACGTTTCTTCATCGACTTCTTTAATTAGATTACATATAGCGATGTCAATTCTTCCAGTGTGTGGGGCTTACCTTCATACGCGCCTAATTTCAAGTACCCCCAAAGGTCCAGTGAATGAGGACACGGGACACCACCAAAACGAGAAATTGCTCGTTTAGGTTATGATGTTATTTATGAAAAGAAACTATCCGTAAATGCGCACCATCCGCTTCTTCACACTCGTTTAGCCTGGAACTGAAATTTTCAATTACTCACTGAAGCATCGCTCTTGGCATCGCGTGGATATCGTCTGTTATTATTTGCTTTAAAACATTTAAGTTGGGTGGTAATGCGTTTCAAACTTTATTTTTTAAATAGTCTCAAAGGAAAAAAATTAGAAGGTGTTAAATTTGGACTCCTCGGTGGCCAGTTGATGTCTCCTCAGCGACTAACCACTTTTTCAGGGAATAAATCGCGAAGAGCTGCTAAAGAATCGTTCGTGACGTGGGAAGTTGCTCCATCTTGTTGGAAAAATGTTTTGTGATGGTAGCCAACCGAGTTTTGCATTTCTGGAGCCGACAAAGCCCGGATCATATAGCAATAACGATCCGAATTAACAGTCTGAGCACGACCACGGTTATCCTCAAAAAAGTTAGAGCCGATAATTACTTCGCTTGATATGGCAGTCCAAACGACAACCTTAGGCGAGTGTAATGGTTTCTGGTGCAGTTCTAGCGGGTTGTCGAAAACCCAATATGTGCAATTTTGTTTATTCGCGTGGCCTTCGATGTGTAAATTGGATTTGTCAGAAAACCACATGTTAAAGCTCCTATTTTTCATTGTCCTACAGAATTCGACTCTTTTAGCTGGATCATCGGGCTTCATCTTTTGCACAATATCAATTTTGTAGGGGTGTAAATGTAAATATTTGCGAATAATGCAATGAACCGTGAATCTGTGCAAATATAGAGAAGCTGCGCGGAGTCGTAGAGACTGTCGTGGATCGTGGACTGGCGAACGCGGTCAACATTCGTGCTCATTCTTGCCCTTTTGCGCCCTGTTGATTTATCCGGCATTGTATTTCCAGTCTCTTCAAACCTGCGCACCCAATGCATGATTAAATTCGCACTTGGCACATTTCTCATGGTCTCTAAAATGTGTCCTGTATAGACGTCGAACAATAGTGTAGGAATCGCTATTTTTATTAAACGCTGGCACGCAAAATGTGCTCTGTGGTCCTATGAAATGGCCCATCGCTTCTAAACTTAAAAAGCCCATCAAGCGTTTGACATCACTCCCCTCCCCCCGCTATCTGTGTTTGGCGCGTAACAGTCAAAACAAAAACGAAAAACATTCTGAGACACCCGTTATTTCTTGTTTCTTCGAAAAAAGTACCCTAAAATTTTTTTGCCCACCCCCAATTTTATGATAAATGATCATTATCGCTCACATCTTCGTTTTCTTCAAACATGTCAAGTATTATTTGGGCAAATCTGTGGCGTTGGTGATGGCTCGCCCCCTTCATTCAGCTCGTGAACAATTATCAATGTATATGGGTAAACTCCCAAATCCTTGTATAGTATAAAATGCGCTTTACGGTGCTCTTTCTCATCCCCAGTTGAAGATCGTGTCGTCTAACAGAGCGATTTGGCAGGACAGGGCGGATTCGCAGGCTTGCCTCCTTCGCCCTATTCATATTCTGTAATGTGCGCATCGATTGAGATGGATCGGGTGGTTTGCAGAGCAGCTACCCACCGACTCACCACTTTTAACAAGCGTATCGTTAGCAAAAACGTGCTCTCAAGTCGAGTCGGCATAGTGGATCCTAAATAGGAGCGTAGGGAGAGTCTGCCGCCGGTCCCCTCTCCTTCTACTAGTCGAATACACCCATTCCAAAAACGTCTATTTCTTTAGATCACCTTGTGTCTATTTCATTTTTACAGTTCATTATTTTGGTTTTCTAGGTGGGACTGGGCCTTTATGGCAACGACGATTTACACAACGGTGTCATTCAAACGTTGAACCAAGCTCGACAAATCGACGGTCTCGTAGTCAAAATCCGAAACCAAACCGAAGCAATAGAACGACAGCTTCGTATCCAAGCGGCAGCTGATTTTACAGCCATCAGATCCATATTCGACGATCACGTTGTGAACAATATGACAGTGTTTAAAGCAGCCGAGTTGCATCTAAAACGACTTGTTTCGAACAACACATTAGCCGCCAATGCAGCCGCCGAAATTAGGTAATAACGTATTTCATTTAATGTTCGTACGCACTCATCTTGTTAAGTGTAATTTTAGGAATCCTTTACTGGCTTTAGATCTTATTCCAAAAATACAAATCGGAGAGAGATTCGAAACGGTCAGATGGCCGTTTACCATGACCGTTCTTAGCGTTCTTCTCATTCTTTGTGTTGTTTTGCTCGTGGGTGTAGCTAGACATAACAGGTGTGCCCTTATTGCGTTTTCGGTATGCGGTCTTTTAGCTGTTATTGCTTCATTCATCATGGCATCAATCTACTTGGGTAAGTCATTTTACTTTTTCATGCTCATATTTTTGTCTTTGATTTAATTAACGTTTTTATTAATCATATATTAGTCATAAGTAATGTCTGAATGGTTGAAAAAGAATATATATATATATATATATATATATATATATATATATATATATATATATATATATATATATATATATATATATATATATATATATTAGTCATATTGACAGAGAGTTCTGTGAAACAGGTGTACAAGCTGTGTAAATAAAGTAACGAAACTGGTGGCGTAGCGTTCGATCTGGCAACAGTGTCTGGGAAAGGCAGGTCAATATCGAATTTTTTAGTGCGTTCTGAAAGTGAGTGACAATAATTTCGAACACCGGTGCGCATCGTTGTTCGATTCATTGGTCAAAATCTGATTCTGAAATTCAACTCTGCTCCGACCATTGTGACTGTCAACCGACGATCAGAATGCACAACACCCCGGATTCTATGAACATTTTATCACTTTTTGCCGTTGAATGCCTTCCTCTCCGAGGTTTATCTTCAACTGAGTTTTGGCCTTCTGAAAATGTCTTAAACCACCTGAAAATCTGGACCCTTATATATCGCTCTTGCTTGGAGATCCAAATAGCTTGGTCAGATGGCGAGAACACTCACAGATGACTTAGCTTCCTTAACTCTTACTTTAAAAATGGAGACTAAAGCTCAGTGTCAATAAAACTGAAGTATGAGCCTTTCATATTAACAAGCAAGCTAAATATCTTGAAATTACGCTCGATCGCACTCTATCATCTAAAAACTGTGTGGTACAACCTGGGGGCTTCAATGGAGACTGCATACATCGTCTCTCGCCCTGGTTTTCTCAGCTGCAGAATACTGTGCTCTAGTGTGGCTGAACAGTTGTCATACCAGCCTAATTGATGAAGATTATGGAAGAGAAGGATGATTATGATGAATTGCAAAAGTTTCCATCACACTATGCCCAAATGAGTGTGAATGAAAGCAAACTTCACGAAAATAATTGCTACGAATCACCAAGCGATTCTAGGGAGTTTAAACTTGCACTGAAGACGCATCACATGTTGGGCTGTCACCCCTCAAAATGAGAAATCAACGGTATTGCCAGATTGAACGCTACACCACCACTCTCATTATATTATGCACCTCATAGTGATTCACTCTAACTTCCCTTTTTGATTTGTACGGATGAGACGTTCAAATACACATAGTCTGTCTGACTGTCACAGTATCAATTTTTCTTTCGGAGATGAAAATCTAAAGAGTCAAGATGCGTGGAAAACAAATCTTTGTGAGTTATGAGGGCATTTATGTACCGGGGGGGGGGGGGGGGGGCTGGGGCTGTCTTCACTATTATTTTGTCAGTTCCCGCAGAAGGGGTTGGAGTCTATTCAAAAGCTAATAAACATTCATCTCTAATAATTCGGTAAAACTCAATAAATGTTCATGGCTCACCACCCTGGTTCATGGCTTAATAAGAGAAAAATATAAACTCGTAGAAATTTACCACTAAACACCAAATCACTTTTTTATGTTATATACGCGCGTTTCGTTAACTGTGTTAGCATCATCAGGACATGATTCAATGGTATCACGAAATGATTCAATCTCATCTGGAAATTGTATCATCTCCTGATGATGCAATCTTATCATGAGATTGAATAATTTCTTGATGCTACTGACATGGTTAGCGGAACGCGCGTTGAGAAGATATAGGGAAACGCGCGTTGAGAAGATGGGGGAAAAATGATTTGGGGATTGGTGTTTTAGTTTAGTGCTTCATACCTAAGCTTTCAATAGAGGGATTTAACAGGAAGATAGTTTCGATGAATAGATAACTATAATGATAATCTGAATGGAATCTAAATGATATTCATTTTAAATTGTTACCTATTAAGCAAGCGTTAAGGGTATGGTATATATTCAAAAGTTTGAGTACTGCTCCGGAAAAACCTGTACAACCCCAAAGAACACAAATTAAAAGTTTTCATTCTACTCTCTTATTTCTCTGAATTAGAGAGACCATTTCTCTGATAGTATATTTCTTCTCTTTGCTTGAGATATATACAGTTTTGGACTCTAGAGGAGACTAAAACCTATTTGTACACTTAACTATTTCATTAATTAATTATGCATAATTGATATTGCAGCATCAACTGTCGCTTTAGGAGACTTTTGCATGGCACCGGAGAAATTTATTGAAAACCAAGCCACTACCGAACTTTCCAAAGATATTTTGCGACATTATTTAAATTGCGAGCGAGCCAGAGCCAATCCATTCACGCAGCGTTTGAGGGAAGCTAAAACAACATTGGAGAATATGCGAATTGAACTTAGTTTAATAAAACCCCTAGCTTTTCAGTTGTTCCCGAAAAAAGGCAAGATATGCATACTTTCATCGAAAAGTTTGGAAACATTTATATTTTTATGGATATTAAACATATTTAAATATTTTAGTCACAGGTGTATTCGTCAAGTCAGGTAATAAAAAAAAAAAACATATCTCCCAATAATTTCCTGCCTCAAGAAGAGACCAATTAAGTGTCTTCTTGATACATCCACCACAATCTCTTGATTCTTAATTGAACATTTATGAGATGATTTATATTGTGATCTTGTATAATTGTTGCTAATTTGATTCGATTGTTGTTTTTTAACAACAGCTTTATCCACTTTTTATTTGATTAAAACGTATTTTTTGATACAATAGTGCATACAACTATTCAGTTCTTTTGATTCTATACATTTCTCTTAAACGTATCATCCGTCATGGCTGCTTACGTCGTTTTGAGGCAATTGCTCCAGAACTTTGGTTCTGTCAAGGACTATTATACCTGTTTTTTTGAACCCAGAAATTATGTTTTTTTTCTTGTCTGCATACAAATAATCAACCAGCTGGTTTAGAAGCTTAGGAAACTGATTCTTGGGCAAGTTTATCATTTACTTGTTTTTTTCTTTCCACAAAGTCAATATTTTACGCCACTTCCTTTTTATTAGACCATAGTAGGCAACATCCAACAGCTGGGTGATGTGAGTAGAGTTTGGGGGTAGGCACACAAACCTTATACTGTTTTCCCCACGTATCACAACCTTAACTCGGAGCAGCTTTTTCAGTTGATGAAGCAGGGTTGAGAAAAATTTTCGAACGCATATCAAACCAACCACTTTTTGTTCTATTATACCTACATCCCGCAGGTCCACCCTGTGGCCATGTAGACAACAAGTGTTTAGACTTGTACATCACATATAATGGTAACATGTCTCCAGTTCCATTTCCGCAAAACATTAGTGAGGTACAAGATCGTAGACGTAAGTACAACGTACAAGATTTGTAGACTCTATAATGCGTTCTACATACTTTAGTACTCTTTTACAAATAATCTTACTTGACCCTGGGTCATCTCGTAGATTTGTTTTATCATAATTCCAGATATTTTCATCTGGCACATCACTAAGGATAGTTTCTAAAATGTCAAAATAATGATTGGCTATTTTTTCACCAATAACAACTCTTTCTTGTTTTATATTGCTTGCTGTGCGCAGCGTTAAGTTTGGGTAGCGTTTCCTAAATAATGCTGCCCAATCAGTCCTGGGAAATTGTTTTTAAATTTATTTACTGAAATATATGTTGAAACCGAAATTGTTATTAAAGTTATTACGCTCCTGTTTATCAAGATAGCATTTCATGGAGTATCTCCAATCAAAATCAGTAATTGGAAAAATAAATTCAGCCAACTTTTTGATATGAGCCTCAAATGAACGTTCTTCCTGAGAAAACACTGTGGGATGGCCATGTTTTTTTACCTCATTTGTTTTAAACATATATATTATTGTGCTTTAGGTATATTATAATACTGACTTGCATCTCTTTGTGTTCTTATTCCACTTGTTATGCCCATTAAACAAGCTTGCAAGGTCTCAGCATTGTAATCGGCATAGTTTCTCTAACCTGCCTTTCTTTTGTAATTTTTCGTCACGATTTCCTCAGCAACTGGAACACAAACAACTAAAATAACATTTTACAACAGTAACATTTGAAAAAAAATATTATTAAAAACATTTTTTTAAAGATTTGATGGTGAAAAGGTATTTGTAAATAGTTGGGGCTACTTTGGTCCTGGCAAAAACTAGTTTTTAGGTTTTATTTATGAAAACTTTAAAATTTACTGTCAAAACAAAAAATTTAAGGAAAAACTATGATCGCAGATTGGTAACAGTTTACTAAAGGTAATATTTTGACACTTACCTTGTTTTTAATTTTTTTTCAGATTGCTTCACAGGAAAAATTTTGGAGAGTAAAAATGTTCACATGTAAACACATTTTTGGAATAACTCCAGTGTTGCCACTATCAAAAAATTAAATTTACCTCAAACTATTAAATTACCCTCAAATAGGGTACCAACAATTTTTTAAGCCCAAAAACTCAATTATCTTGTATTGTTACAGAAATTAATAACTTCTTTTTCGTGTTGGACCAAAGTAACCCCGCAAGGACCAAAGTAGCCCCGGTTGGCGGTACCAGAGAAAACATAAATGTTTCCAAATTTTTTATTTTTTTTTAATACATTTGTTATTCAAGAACCTAATTTTAATTGAAATTGTAATATCAGGTTTGGAACAGAAGTTTAATTCACTGAAAAATGAGATTAACGCTGCGGATACTATAGGAACTCAGTTAACGGCCTTGGTTGATTGTAGAGCATTGTATACTCAATATTTGCGAGGAGCAAGAGCTCTCTGCAACGTAGGACTCTTAGGATTAACATTGATGCTCGCTTCGGCGATTCTAGCAGGAGTTTTGCTAACAATCTTGGTCTGGGTTGATTCCCATACCTGGATTTACATTAGAAAGAAGTAATAGTTGCATTTCCGATTTCAACAGACGAGAATCATATATTTTTTATTGTTTTTCAGAAAAGACTACCAGCAGGTTAACGAAACAGATCCGTTCCTACCACCGCCGGCAGCCAGTCAGGCCATTGCCGCTAGGACTCTACAGCGAAGCCAAGGGCAGTTCCCAGGCCCCCCCGACACTCCTCCGCCTAGTTATGCGCACGCTGCCCTCCTTAGACCGCCACCCTCGCATGTCGCCTCGGCTCCAGTGCATGAAGCTGATCATTTGCTGTACACACTTTGATTTAATTTATTTTTGTTAGATAGGGCGAATGATAAAATCTTATTAAACTCAGTATGTCAACTAAAAATTAGCATACTTCAAACTTATTCAAGAGGCTTATTTTAGAAGTACCTTTGAAGTATACAATGTTACATTTAAATAACATAATGAACATGGTGTATGTAATCATATAGAAAGAAATCCAAATGGCACATGAGTCACTTCCAACATAATCCGAAGGGTAACTAGGGTGATCCAGCTACAGTGAAAAGGCTATTGAAATTGACTTGATTTTTGTCAAAAAGGTAGAGACATAATTCAAAGGGTTGTATAAGGTCTCTATTAAATACTGAACATAAATAATACAAACCAACTGTTGCTGATCATCTGAATTATATAAGCTTATAAGAAACATAAATATCAGAAAAATAGCCCTTCCTTATGTGCTGCACAGCCAACACTAACCCTAGATGTTCCGCTACTATTTGTATTCACCAAATCATGGAAAAATAGTATCTTCTAAGAAATATTATCAGCAAGTTAATGATATAAGTCAAAAAGTCTAATTTGCATCCGCCATTAGCAGATAGTATTGAGTTCCACGATTATTTGGCCACATTGAACGCAGGGACGGCAGTAACAGGGAGAGAGGGTTCTAGATCACGCGGCAGACCTCGCAAAAGGATGGACAGACCAAATTGAATACCTAACTGGTATATCTCTCCAATATACAACCAAGGAAACCAAAAATAAAAAACGCTGGTAGTAGTCCGGATAGTACGCGAACGGAACGAGTTTCCATAGGTCATGACTTTTTTGTAAAGAATACGAAGAAGAAGAAGAAGAGAGATTAGCAAATAAAACACCTTAAGTTATTCACGTGACTTGTCACTTCGAAAATAAAAGTTGAAAATGTTCATTAATTTCTGGGGAATTGATAACAATTAGCTTTGCATAATGTGACTAAATTTAAATGTGTGCTGATGTTTTGGTTGACATGCTGTATATTTTTCTACTCCCAAAAATAATTTTTCTATACACCCTTGCTTAAAGACAAATTGAACTTTTAGGATTTTAGGAAAAAAGCTAGGTAAAACATTTTTTCGTTCACAAATATCAATGAGTATTTTAAAAGGACATCTAAGCTTCTGTTTAACACCTCAATGAGTATCATGCGACAACGGTCTCAATCGTAGAAATGCCTTTATAACAAGTTCCTTTCGTTAATATCTCATGTATTTTCATTTTATCTGTTCAATCCAAGAATTAACGAATGGCTTCATACATCAACATCTGCCTTTTTTGGGCGCGATTCTTCAATCGTTTGCGTAAAATTCGGTTATAAGTGCATTCTAAAATACCCATATAATATTCTAGCCAGTTGTCACTAATTTGTCAGCATTATTTATAAACTGAAACAGATTTCTTGATACAAACATGGTTAGTAAAACGCTCATCAAATTTATAAACTGATTTGGTGTTGGTTGGTAAAACAAGAATAGACTGAGAAAAATTTGTTGGAATTTGATGTAGGTGCTAGAAGACGGAGTATGCAGACAATGTATACTTATTGTTAACAGATATGCGAAATATGCAAAATATACTAAACAATTTAGTAAAACATTGAAGCAACAATCATTAGAACCTGTAGGAAGACTCATTTAATCTTGGTAGCAAGCAGCATCTCAAACAACAGAGAAACAGCAACATACATCCATGACAAACATTCATATACTGGACATTTTAGCCTACAAAAAACACATACAGAATTATGACAAATAATTGGACAAAAAAGATGTAAACAAAGAAATGAAAATAAGAACATACAAATTATTAGATCATACTTTAGGAAGGCTGGCAAACACCCTTATGCATTCAGCTCTGCTCTCTAGTAGGTGGGTTTCATAATCCACCTGGAAAAGGAATAAGAGGTAGATCCCTTACCATAAGGAAGAGAACAATTTCAGAGGAAACCAGAAAGTCTATACTAGAACTAAGGAATATTACATAGACCTGTGAAGAATGGAAAAGATTTATGGAGACTTTATAAACCACACATACTTATTGTATGTAAAGCACCATCACCCAATGATTCACAAGGAAACATCCAGTGCTTTATCTCCTTTTGTTTTATGGATATTAAATTTGTAGATATAAATCTGCTGAATTTAAGTAAATTTGGAAAAGTATCCTTACATGTTTGTATCATGTTTCAGTCCCACATTAGACTAACTCTGTCAGGATATCACCTTATCCCATTGTTTTTTCGGTTCTTTGAATTATGATCCGAATTTCTATCAGCAGTTTAGAGAAATATTTGTCCCATTGTGAAATATTTGTCCCATTGAAATGGGTGATATTGTTATTTCCTCTACTGGAACTTTTGGTGTGAAATATTAAACTCAAAGAGATTTACCACTAAACAGGAAATCATTTTTTAATATATTGACTCACGTTTCGCTAACCATGTTTGCATCAGGGAATGATTCAGTCTTTCATTAGAAATATGGAAGGTCATCAATCAAAATGATTCAATCTTCTATTGTATTGAATCATGTCTTGATCCTAATATGGCTAACGAAATGCGTGTCTAGAGATTTCAAAGTGATTAGGTGTTTAGTAGTACATTTCTGGTGTTTAGGGTAATATTATATTTTTAGTTTTGTTTCTCCACCGGGACTTTAGACTTATTCAGCTCTCCGAACTTTATTGTTTCTCCAAATAAGTGTTCAGTCTCGCATCCTAATTTTCATATTTCGTGTTTCTTTTGGTTTATCATTTGTCTGACTCTTACTTGTGTTTCTTTATAAATGTTTTTATTGGTGTTTTGTTTGTTATATATGCCACTTTCAATGAATGTAATAAGTTTATCTTGCCTAGGGTTTTCTAACAGTTTTAGAATGTTAAATTGTGAGTAGAAAAATTTGTTAAATTTCATGTTTCTTTTTTTTTGTACTGTGTTCGTTTTTATGGGCATGTACGCCATTGTAGGCTTTCAGCTAATCTTTCTATTCATAGTGGCAATTATTTTCATACACTACATGCGCCTAATTTCGCTAAAATTCTCATACATGTAAAGTCATAGATGTTTACTATTATTATTATTATTTTGAATTTCCAATGAGATTTATTTGTTTCTAATTTAAAATAACTTTACAGAGATGGTTGTGATACAAGAGCTCAAGAGCATCATCGGGGTGCGCATTTGTCGCATTTAAGAGGCCACACATTAGGTCGTTTACCCTCACACCATCACCATGAACCACTCTCAGGACCAAATAATGGCAAGTACGCAACTTTAAGCAAACAATGCAAGACATTGGAAAGCTCAGATTTCTACTGAGATAGGTTCGTTGATGATCTATTATTGTAAGTGCATTTTTGTGACGCTTGAATATTTAGGCATGCCTGCAAGGAATTCCCGAACTTTAAGGGATTTAAGTTCGACCAAGGACAGCAGCAAGGTAGCAACGTCCAGCAACAAAAAGAGCACCATCCACAAGAACCTCAACGCACCGCCACATTAGGGAAATACTCATCGTTGGGACGTCGTCCTCTTCCCCAAACTCCCGACGAAAAAGCCAGGAACAAACCTCCAGTACCAAAGGTTCCTGTGACTATATCCGGAACTATTCCAGAGACCCCAATCAATCCAAATAACTTTAGGTAAATATTTTTATCATTATTATTTTAAATGTATTTGTTTTTTTTTTATTATTTTAAATTGATGTAAAACAAATCATTTTTTCGATTATTTCGTTTTTTAAGTTTAAAGTGTTCTGGTTGAAATAGTTGGCTCTGCTACAATACACTAACTTAAAAAGTGTTTTCCTAAGTATTCTTAGGTTCGTCTTGTAGAGCAAGTGTACTACCTTCACATTCACGTGTTACAGAAGTCTTTATTAAAGGACTTCTTCCAGATTTTTGAATTTTACTACCACGAATTTACTATCCACGAATCTCACTTTCAGGTCCTTATGGAGATCGTTAGTTCTAATGTACCAGGATTTATCTACCATGCTCGTTAATACATTATTTTGCGAAATGTGGATAATTCTTACATTATCTTTTTGGTACAACCTAAGAGCTGTATTTCATAAATCCATACTGGTTTTAATATTTGCCTGTATAGTAATTAATGATGTCTGTCAACTCGATATGTATGACCCTAGCCATAGCTATTAATTTTGCTGAGCCATTGTTCAAGAATTTATGGATCTTATAGTGGCTCAAATAATGCAGCTTAGGTCTGCATGGTCTTCCGCATGCTAGACATTTAGATGGACGTAGCTTTTGGCTTCGGCTTTTTGGCGATTATTTTCACCATGGAGCTGCACAGCTGTGTATGATTCCTCAGACCATTTGGGTCTGTCGTTTGCCGACTTTCACATTCACACACGTTTGACATGGATTTCTTTGGAGACGTCTTTGTATCTTCGTTTTCCAACTCTCAGATTTAGTTTCATTTCTTGTTCTTAAATTTCTCCTTTTCGCGTTTTCCTTTTAATTTTCTTTTTCACGTGAGCTTTCTATTGAAGATGAGTGTTAATTATTAAGCCAATATATTTCGTTGTGTTAGCGATGGTATTATATTCTCATTCATAATTACATAGATATATTCTATACGGTTATTTAAGAAGTCGATATTAACTAAGTGTGGTTCATTAAGATTTGTTTTCCATTTTTCCTTTCAGTCTGTTTGCTTGCTAATTCTAGATCACAACTATAGAGCATATATAGAAAACAGAGCTCAGAACACTACATTGTCATCCTTTAGCTCTTAACTTCTCTTAGATTGAAGTAAACACCCTCCTGTTTAACCCTGAAGTATTTTTTGTTAATAGGAGTTTAGGATTTCAGTGTACTGTTTAGGACATAAATGTTTTTAGTCTCTCGTGTTATTGCCGAACGCTTGAGCCCCATCACGACAAGTAATTTCTTCATTATAGAAGAAAAGTAATTTTCTTCTTTATTGATGTTTTAATAATGTTACTTATTCCTTTGGATTATCATATAATGCTTATTTCTAAATTCAGACTGGTAATCTGTGAACAGATTTTTCTTTCAATGTTGGGTTGCATTCTTTTTAAAAACAATTTCTCCACTTGAACATATTTCTTCTAAATAACATATTACGGCTGTCGTTTATTATATCTTTGCATTACTATTTTCTTTTCATAGGTCTCTTCAACGTGGAGCTTGGCAGGAATCAGTGAGTACATTCCAACCAAATCTTCAATTCAGGTCGCTACAACGAGGTAACGTGGGAATATCTGGTGGACATGCGCAATTCAGGCCCGCAAAAATTCAAGATCAAAATCAGCAAGGCGAGGCCATGTATGCAAACAGCGATAACGAACGACAACTGTACGCTGTTACCGAGCTGTAGACTTCTGGTCAAGTAATCATTTCTTTTTGAAGTTACCTGAAAACCGATTGTATCAAAGCATTTAAGAGACTGACCAACATTCCGAAAATTGTTCTTTCATTAATACATTCCTTCCTTTAACTAAACCATTTAGCAACATTACTTTTTGAATTTAGTAAAGTCTTCTCTACTTCTTTAGTTGATTTTGTATGATAACTAAATCTATTACAACTATGAGACTGAGTAAAATTTTAGTTGAGCTTTTTTACAATTGAGCTTCAGGTAAACACGACAGCAGATCTAATATTTTATTGTTACCTGGTAAAATATTAGATTTTCTATTTCTTATGGTTCTGTTTCTATTTGGGAAATGCAGGCATGCTATTCATAGTCAACAATATTTTTTTAATTTTACTAGTTATTTGTATGTAGATATTACTTTTCTATCCTATCGATATATTTAAGGTCTAAGTATATTATATATCATTTTGGTTTTGATAAGCAGTTAAAAAAAGTTATCTATTGAATAGATAGAATTTTGCAAACAATTGATATATATCGTACTAGTTAAGGTCTGGGACACAAACATAGGACACCCCTGTTTTTTGCGATATTTAAAAAAATTTGTTTTATATAATGCACGCCTTGTATTTAGCAACTTGATTTATGTACTGAAAAAACCTGATGAATTGATATTGATGAGGAGTGTTACATCTGAAATGTTTGCAAATAATGATTTTAAGGTGGACCAAAAAAATAGGACAATTGTGATTTTTCCAAAATAACAATGGAGAAGATTTTTAGTCACACATTATTAACCTGTGAACCAATAGAAGAACCACAAGAAGGCATCAGTAATATTAAAGAATAATGTAAAAATGCGCAAAAACATGGAATGTTTTATCTTTTAGTCCCAGACTTTATTAATCTATTGTATAAATATGTATTTCGTATATTGTACGTCTTTGGTGCCATTAAAGTAATGTGGCATTTCTTTTTAAATGACGGATTAAAGATAATCGACATTTAAAGGCTATAGCACAATTTTTTTTAAAATAGGTGTTATATGTGGACATTTTTGTGTAGAAAAATGTAATTATAAATAAGAAAAAGCAAGCTGGTTATAGACGATACAAAACGAATTTCTTAGATGAAGTAGTTTGAACTTTTGTATATTTCCATTAATAATCTCATTCTGGGTATATAACGGTGGGTACTCATTAACATACGAAATATTGTGCCAAAAAGAAATAGCTAAAAAAGAAGTTATGGTAGGCACACATTAGTGAAGATACATCTTATAAAATGGGAACAATAACCATTTTTTTCCTTGTAAAAGAATTAATTACGTAGGAACTCTGCCGTCTCGTAAGCTCATTTTTAACCAGTAGTATTTGAGGCGGTGATTATGCTCAGAGCAGCGTATATTTTTCCAAGAGCATTGCAAGTTTTCGTAAACCCCCTGTATAGTACGTATTTACCACACTAGAAACACTAGTACTGTATTATAGTCTACTTGTTAATTTCTTAACTTGAATAAGATTCACAGTAAATATCACAAGGAATATATTACTTTTCTTTTACAGCTTTACAAATATTAAAATATCTCAATATTACTGTTACGGAAAATTTAGACATATAATGTGGTAGTATATAGCGATAATATTGTTGTAAAACTACAGGGCAAACTTTTTCTACTAGCCCTGTATAATTTTGTATATTTTTTCCTAAATATAATATTGAATAACTGCCAAAGACAATGGTTTGATGCTTGAAGCTGTAAGTCTTGTATGGATGTTTTGTATTAGGAGTTGTTCTACAGGGTGAAATCTAAAAATACCGTTAGTTACCGCAAAAAAAAATTATCCTTCAAAACCAATGGAAGAATCTTATTTTTAAAATATAGTTTTATTAAAATGCTTGATATTCCTCGTAAAATATACATTTGGAAATCTAATCAAGCATTAGAAACAGTTGATTTCATGCTCAACCATTTTCCCTTAATTTTTTTTATATTTTTCATTGTTTGATTTTTCTGAAAAAAAAACACTCCATTAGATAAATCTAATTTTCTAGTTAAATATTTCTTTTATCCCCTGTATAACTTGTCATGACATTATTCACATAGACATGTCAAATTGAGAAAAAGCACTATTTTACGTGCAAACAATGTATAATAATTAAATTAATTAACAATTAGTAAATGTACCTTTCCACTCGATGAAACTACTTTATAGCGTTTTGAATGTTCTTTCAATTTTAAGCATCGATGTTTTTCAAATAGGCACTGTATAGTTTATGGATAAGTTGTATTTTATTTCTCGTTTTATTACTATTATTATTATTTAGAAGAAGCTTTAATTTCTGTGTAAATTTTTTATTTTGTACAATAATGTTACTGTATTTATTGAGTACATTTTAGTTTTATTTAAAACAATAACGCATTTTTATTGTATAGCAAGTTTATGTAATAAAAAACTTTTATGGAGTATTGTTTTATTTATTTATTTTTTAAAGGAATAAACATCAAGTAACTTGAGCAGTGTAAACCCGCATTTTTGTGTAATCTGTGATAATTAATATTTATTAATTGGAAGCTATTTCATATGATAGTAAATCAACTTCATTAGAAATAACCTTACTCTATTGACTTGTATATAATCCTGGATCTTTCTCCAAATGAGATTTTTTAAATAATTATATATAGAGTGGGATTTTTCCGGGAGTACATCCGGTTGTCGAGTTGGTCCCTGTCGGGAGCTTGCAGACGTTTCGCCAAAATCTCATATGGCATCTTCGGTGCTTACTGTCGCAAGGTTCGTGACTGAGATTTTGGTGAAACGTCTGCAAGCTCCTGATATGGAAGAGACCAACTATACAACCGGATGTACTCCCGGAAAAAACCCAATACATGTTTTTCCAACCGTGAAACTACGCACAAACATTTTTGGGTACCGACTCATTTTTGGGTATTCTTCCTGGTATTCCACTCCTCTCTCCGGGGATCCTCTTTCTCTCTTCCGTCCACCTTGTCCCGAATCTCCTTGAAACTTCGCTCTCTGATGCGACGTTCCACATATGTATTTTGTTTCTGTACTTGCCTCTGCCCTCAATCTTTGTCGGATCCTGACTTGTGCGATCCATGGTACGGTTGACTTGACCCCTTGTATGTATATAAGAATTTTGTTGCTGAGTCTTGTCGGTGGGTGTCTACTGATATGTCTACTGATATGGTGGGTGTCTACCATAGAATTTCAGCCTTCTTTTTCTTATGTCCGCCGCTACGTTGGACAATCTCTCTGTGGTCTTCCTGAAATATAGTTCGTATCCTTCCTCTGTTAGTTTTTGGCCGAGAATGTTCTTCATAATTTTACTTTTTTTTTTTAGTATGTTTTCTGTGCCACTTTTTGTGTGGAGTGTAAATGTCTCGCTTGCGTATAGAACCTCTGGTTTGATTACTGTGTTGTAGTGTCTTATTTTTGTGTGTGGATATGCATTTCTTATTGTAAACATTGTGTGCCTTGCCGTATGCCCTCTTCATCTTTTGTAATTGAGTCTTCTGTGCTATCTTCTTCCCACCTGTGGGTTCGAGGATCTCGCCCAGGTATTTGAAATGTGTGACCCTTTTTATCTTGACGTATTTGGTGTTCAAATTTTGGACATCTAATTTTGAACAAAAAATTTCGGTTTTTTGAAAGGAGATTTGTAGGCCAACTTTTTCTGCACATTCCTTGAGGACTTCTATCTGTTTAGTTGCACTTGTTTCATTGTCTGCGAGTATGGCTAGGTCATCCGCGAAGGCTAGGCACGAGATTTCTATATTGTTTTTGGTTCGTCCGAGTCGTATTGGTTTCCAGTGTCCTTAATTGTTCAGTTCCTTTTCTCATTCCCTTATGACTTTGTCCAGGACCAGGTTGAAGAGGAGTAGGGATAACCCATCTCCTTGGCGTACTTCGGTTTTAATCAGGAAGGCTTCGGAAATTTCTCCCATAAATTTCACTTTAAAGACTGTGTCGGTCAGTGTCCGCTTGATCAACCGTAGTGTTTTGGGGTCGAGTCCTTGTTCTTCTAGGATGTTGAACATAGATTTTCGGTCGATGCAGTCGTATGCTTTCTTGAAGTCCACGAACGTACAGATGATTGGGACGTTCCTAACAGCTTTGTATTTCAATATTGTTTTTAAGTTAAAGATTTGTTCAGTGCATGAGCGACCAGGGCGAAAGCCTGCCTGGTACTCGCCAATTTTGTGTTCTAGTTATTCCTGTTTTCTCTGGAGAAGGCATACTGAGAGGATTTTGGATATATATGCATACATATATATATATATATATATATATATATATATATATATATATATATATATATATATATATATATATATCCTTTCGTGTGGACAAAAGTCCAGAACCATATCTATTCAAGGTACTCGTGCGCCGTAATTTGGAAAACAAGTCTATTCGTTTTTCTTGCATTAAGGCTTATCATTCTACGAGTCTTCAGTCCGAGCTCGCAAAATTCTTCAAATTTTGCATGGAAATACTCTCTGTAGTACACTGTGTTAGCGGGTTTTTTTAAATTCTACCTACAACCCTAGAAATAGGAAAACGCAAAATCACCGCTCTCGAAGCCAGAGTCAGAACTCAACGGCTCTGGTCAGCAGTGACTTTATACGAAGTATATTTTTTAAATAAGGTCCGTTTTTTAGTAAGACGAAAAATACTATATCATTGAAATATATTTTTTCTATATTCTACATACTTGTATCTACTTTTATACGTAATTTCCATTTTTGTTCAGACATTCATAACATTCATGTTATACTGCTCAACAAGTTTTTGGATTCCGACGTCAAAGAAATTTGTCCCCTTTGAAGAGGCCCAATCCATTACTGCAGTTTTAACTTCTTTGTCGTCGTTGAACCGTTGACCACCAAAAAACTCCTTTAAGTACCGAAACAAGTGAAAATCACTGGGTGCAAGGTCTGGACTGTAAAGCAGATGATCCAGTTCTTCCCATCGAAAAGATCTAATTAGACCTTATGTTTGTGCAGAAACATGTGGCCTTGCATCACAGTCATGGAGCAACATCACACCGGAATACAGGAGGTAGGCCGTGCCGCATGTTTTGTATGGCATGCCACAGTTTTCTCAAGGTGACACAATACGCATCAGAATTGATTGTTGTGCCTCTCGGCATAAAATCCCCTAACAAAATCCCTTTCCTGTCCCAAAAGACAGTTGCCATGATCTTTCGTGCTGAAATTGTCTGTTTGGCTTTCACTCTAGTTGGCGATGATGTGTGTCGCCATTCCATTGACTGTTGCTTGGACTCAGGAGTCATTTGAGACACCCACGTCTCATCTCCTGTAACGATGTGATCTAATAATTCATCTCCTTCCTGATTGTATCAAATCAAAAACGATAAAGCACAGCCTAATCTATTTGTTTTGTGATCGTCAGAAAGCAAATCTTGGAATCCACCGAGAACACAAATTTCCTTGAAACCTGTGGAAATTGAAATTGTGAATTGTCAGTTATCTCGAATTTTATTGTCCACATCACGAACCAAATCTACCGAAATCAGATAAGGTCGGCCAGGGCGTAGCTACATCATGTGCATTAACCCACCCGTCCTTGAACATTATTACCCACTTTCGAACTGTAGTGTCACTCATAGCATTATCACCGTAAACCTCACAAATCTGACGGTGAAATTCCGCTGCTACCAAGTTTCTTGCACTCAAGAATCGAATTACAGATCGTATCTCACAGTCAGCGGGCGGACTCAATTTTCTTAAACCTTCTACAGCAGTTGTTACATCTAATACTTTCACGGATGGTAGATAATGTTCCTAAATCATTTCGGGTGTCGATTCGTTCGTTCTGTGAAGAGTCACGACGTTTCGATAACGAAAATGTTGTATTAATATTTGAATAATCTATTTAAATTAGCACTGGTCCAAAAAAAATAAGCTAACTGCGTTGTAGCCTTCCAGTTTTTTTTTAATTTTACATATTTTTATTTTAAAATGTTAATATCAGACTAGATTGTTTTGCATAAATGTTTATTAAGGAAATTAGTGAGGTAATCCACCCAATCAATGACCATTGAATCACGACAGGAAAAATAGCAACATAAGATAAATAATTTATCGCAAACAGTATTTGGACTCTTATTATCATACAAAGGATATTTGATATACAAAAGACTGATAAATCTTAATGAAACTAAACATTTTACGGTAAAAGTGTATTTATTACGGTATACTACATCAGTTCATGCATAATTCAACTACACTATTACTATATTTATACCTACTAAATATTAAACTCATATAGTTTGCATAATATCAGGTAAAACCAAGGTAAAATGTAATATTCGACATTTGGAAAAAAATATTTAAAAAAACTATGAATGGCATTTTTTTGTTTATCGAATTTATAGGAATTTTTGTGATGTATACATGTATACTCTATTTGTGTAGAATACATTTGAAAATTTTAAAAGGTTAAGGCACTTTAGAAATATCAGGTTTTTGTAAAAAAATGTGTCGTGTGGCCAAATTTTACAATGTTAACATAACTAAGATAGATGACTAACATACATTCCTTAACATTGTTCCTAGATTAATATATATATATATATATATATATATATATATATATATATATATATATATATATATATATATATATATATATATATATATATATAAATATATATATATATATATATATATATATATATATATATATATATATATATATATATATATATATATATATATATATACATTTTAAAGTTTATAAAGATTATCACAATTCTTTAGAGTTATTATAAGAATTGAGCTATAGAAAACAACATTCTTTCAACTAGTGTGGCCAAAATCATAACCCAGCCTTAAAAATCCTTGTGCGACTACATTAAAACTCATATGAACACTTCCACAGTTTTCCATTCTGATCACTGTACAAAGAAAATACAAATAAAATACAAAGTAATATACAAGTAATATATTGTCGAGATAACTTTATATACTTACAGTTATTTCCAGCAGTTGTAGCAAGCATTTTTGGCTGCAACAATTCAGGTTGATACCCAAAAAACGATCCTATGTAGCCCAACAAGGAAGAAGCTTTAGGTTTGGCCAAATCAACATCCAAATGATGAGTGCCTGGTCTGATTGGCATATGAGTTCTTCCATATCCTTCAAGACACATTCCTTTGTACACGCTAATTATCATTTGAGGCCCTAATGAACATTTATTTATTATAATACCTAATATATTTTTTATTACTACTTACATCCATAAGGGTTAGTTGATTTAAACTGTACATCAACTGGGTAGTTAAAAACTACTTTGTCGTTATTATTTACAACATTAGAGACTTGAGAGAGTCCAGCTTCCAGTCCTCCGATAATTTTCCAGTCCGGCCCTGAACAAAATTCATACTTGCAGTGGAAAGATGATCCGGCCGAAGCCATTACTTCGACAAACTCAATTTGTCCTGAAATCGAGAGCAAAAACGTCCCTCCCTCTGACATTTTTAATAAATGTATATTGTCGGAAATAATTCCGTTTGTCTTTTTGATTTGTTTGTATTGTACATTATTCTGTCTAAATAATGAATAAATTGAGGGTATAGAGTAATAGGCAACCAGATATATATACACAGTGATTTTGAAATGTGTTTAAAAGTTTATTTTAATTATCCTAGATCATCTTTTTCGTAAAAGTTCTTAATAAAATCATCACACCAGCATATGATTCATTTAAAATGGTATCAAATTTTCAGATTTGTTTAGTTATAAAAACCAAAATATGTATTCCTTTCTATACATAATATATATATATATATATATATATATATATATATATATATATATATATATATATATATATATATATATATATATACATATATAATATATATATATATATATATATATATATATATATATATATATATATATATATATATATATATATATATATATATATATATTATATATATATATATATGAACTAATAGTTTGCTAATTATAACTGAAAATTTTTCTTACTCGGTTAACACCTGAAAATACACACAAAAAAATGATTTTTAAAAATGTTTAGCTCGTCACGCCCTCTTGCGGTCGTTTTAGAAGCTTAAAAATATTTTTGGTAAATTTCTCATGATATGTTTGTGCGTTCTTGGATTTGGACGGATGGAAAGAAATGTATTGGGTTTTTTTCCGGGAGAACATCCGGTTGTCGAGTTGGTCCCTGACACGAGCTTGCAGACGTTTCGCCAAAATCTCATTTGGCATCTTCGGTGCTTACTGTCGCGAGGTTCGTGACTGTGTGAGAGAGATCGACTTTCGACTTCTTCAGGCAGGTTTTTTAGTTAGCCCGGAGGCTCCTACTAGTGTCTAATGAGATTCAAACCCTAAGATGGGCACTTTTTATATTTTTGGGGGTCTCTAGCTGACCCGTGATATGTCGGAATTGAAGATTCCGGCTATCATTTAAGTTAAAGAAAGACAAGAAGGATAGAATTTCAATTATCTTAAAGTCCTGGCGAACTTCTAGAGGTTAATAAGAACGGAAAAAGAGCAAAAAAGCTAAATTTCTAATTTTTTTTATTTTTACTTCCATCGGAAATTCGATGGAGTTTTCGCCGAATGGCGGTCCGACCGATCGAGAGTGACCGATCGTCCGCCATCCGACGACGCCGGGGATGATCATCATTCTTTATAGTCGAAGCGGCCTTACGCAAGCCAGGAATCGAATATTCGGTTCCCTTCTGCTTGTCGCCCGTAGAAATGATTTTTGGGGGATTATGGCTCAATTTACCCGGGGGGGTCCGGGCAAATTTTCCGGAATTTTCCGGATGAGCGGGTTTTCGCTTAGAGAAGCTTTTAGAACAAACTTTTCGTAAGTTTTTTCAAAGAATTGCGAAACCGTGGGGACTCCGGATTCTGCATGAATTTGGGCATTCCGAACAAACCATGGAGCGTTGAGTGCCAAACGCAAGGTTTTGTTCTGGAGAATTTGCAATCTGTGCACCGGATAAGGGACAGGAAGCGAAAATACACTAATAGACCGTATAAATATACAGATGTAATTAAGGTATTATAGATATTTTCTTTGATGCAAGGGTTTATCTTGCTCGACCTGGAAATCAAGGTGTACACGAGTTTGAAGACACCGTACCCCTTGCTTAAAGTAAGCTGGATTTGACTAGACCACTGAAAAGAGCGGTCAAAATGTAAGCCTGGATAGGTTGCTTTTTGCAACCACGGAATAGGCACTTCTCTCGCAGCAGTCTGGCTGCGCTTTTGCGCTTTCTGGTGAAAATTATCGCCTGGGTCTTTTTAGGATTGACCTGCAGGCGCCAGAATTTAAGCCAGGAAATCGCAACATTTAGTTGCTTTTGCAATCGGTTATGAATAGCCGATGCATGACGTGACGTGACAAAGAAGGCAGTGTCGTCTACGAGAAATGCAGATCTAACGTCACTAAGACAGGGAATTTTGGCTATGTACAAATTGTACAAAGCCGGGGACAGGGGTGAACCTTGCGGAACGCCCGACTCTATGGGTTTACTCGTTGAGAGGGTCGAATTTATTCTAACCTGAAAGGATCTGCCTTTCAGGAAGGAGCGGATAAGTATGGTAAGATCTTTTGGAAAACCTAATTCCATGGTCTTATAGATAAGACCACGGTGCCATACTTTGTCAAAGGCTTTGGAGATATCGAGAAACACAGCGCCAACGCACTTTGTTAATCGAAAAGCCTGATGGATTTCGCCAGCAAGCCTTGCGCATTGCTGCAGGGACGAATGTCCCTTTCGGAACCCGAATTGCTCGTTAGGTATGATACCTTTGCTGTCGGTAAAGTCATTTAAGGCGGAAAGAATGACCTTTTCGGCTATCTTTGAGAGATTACTTAGAAGGCTGATGGGCCTAAAATCAGAAGAGAGATTTGCATCTCTTTTCTTCGGAATCACCGCTAAATTAGCGTGCTTCCAAGAGGTTGGAAAGTATTGCAAACGCAGAATAGAATTCACGATATTCGTGATTTCTGCGATTTGCTTACTTGGGAGCTTCCGGAGCTGTCGGACGGTGATACCGTCGCAGCCCGGAGCTTTATTGGGGGCGAAACCACAAATGATAGCCGTTACTGATTTTGGAGAAACGAGGTAATCCTGCAGATAGGAAAGTTCAGGCTTATCCGTCAACCGCGCGTAAGTGCGGTTGACTGCCTGTTCTTCCGTCTGCGCCTCGGTCAGCCTCGGACTGGTCATCTGAAGTCTAAAAGACTCCGCCAGCATTTCAGCTTTTTCCGTCGTCGGAGACGGCGATAGAAACGCCATCATCCGACTTCAAGGGGGGAATATCCCGTCGGGATTTCCCCGCCAAGGACCTTGCCAGACGCCAGATCTGCCTCGGATTTGACGTGTCGACAGAGAAAAGAAGTGAATCCCACTTCTCATCTCTGTACGACGCCATCGCCTCTCTGGCTTCTCTGATCGCCCGGTTTGCCCGACTTTTATCCTCGGGATCGAGGGTGGATCTGGCTTTCCTTACCAGGCGGGTCAAAACACTTGTGTGCTGTGTGACCAAATTGTTGGCAATTAAAACACTGCCCAACTTGGCCCGAGGATTTTTGGGTTTGGACTCTGATGGTTTGGTCCATGAATATTTGGTGTTAATGATGCCTTTCTCAGTCTTAGGCACCGTTATCTGAATGATAGCCAGTGGGGCACCCTTTTTTGTTTTCCAACGTTCAACGTTGGTAGGGTGGTAACCCAAAGATTCAAGCTCGGCTTTGACGTCCTCGATAGGAATATTTTCGAGTACGCCACGGAAAAGAACGCGGAGATTGCGTTCTTCCGGGGTTGTATAAGTATGATGAGCGTAATTACGCTCAACCAGGAATTTGGTAAAGGCTCGGAAATCATCGGCCTTTGGGGGTTTGAACATAACCCCATTAGTTTTGGTGGTAGAAATACCACAGGTGATGTTTTGCTGTTTGCACAGCCTTACCACCTCTTGGAATGCCGCCTTGTCGCGCAAAACGACTGGCGGCACCCGGGAATTCTTAGCTGGCTGGCCAGAATTTTCGACGGAGGATGTCGGGTTCTGGCTCGCCACTTTTGCCTGAGTGGGCGGGGCTTGGGTCAGAGACCCCGATGCCCCGTTAGAACGGGAACCCGCCGCCAGTTTTGACGACAGAACTGGGAAGTTCCCGTCGTTAACCAGCAGCGGAGAGGATCTCCGTCTGCGTTTGTTAACGCTACGGAAACCCTCGGAGTCGGAGACCGAACATTGGTCTCCGATGGATTTTTGGGGTATACTTACCACCTGGGGTTCCAGGCAGTCTTCGCTTCCCGACTCTTCTTCTCTACGTTGCGGGACCGGGGGCGGGACGTTGCGGGCTTCTTGGACGTCTCTTGACTCTGCGAGACGTCCTTCATCTCTTCTTCTTCGGGCTCTTGCCTGCCCTCTTCTCTCTCTTTTCGCAAGACTACTATCTCTGCTAGTAGTCTTGCATTGTCCTCTAGCAGCTTCTTCACAAGCGCTTGGCTTTCCTCCTGCTTCTCTCTTACCGTTAAACTGTCGCGATACTTTTTACGGTTTTTAACGGTCGTTACGATTTAAGATCACGCCACCTGTGCGGTACATTTGTGCGCATGCGAGAGAGCTCAGTGAAAACACGTCTACTCTCTACGACATCCAACACAAGACTTTTGAGAGAGATCGGTTTGCCGTGTAATATTTATGTCTTCTGGCCTCGGTCTTAGTCGGTAGCGATTAGCTGGCACTGGCGCTAGCTCCGCCCCCTAAGGCGCTTGCGACGTCTTTGTTTCCAGTCGTGCTGTCCGGGTTTGCTGGCCTAAGAACGCTTTTCCACGTTGGCGGCATGTGTAGAGCAGAGCCATACGTAAAAGGAATCACTAATAGGATAGGCGGACTACTAATATTAGAACAGTCTACTAGCCGCACAAAACTGTGGCCAACATCCTACAAAAACCCCATGGACAAAGTTAAGCCAGCAAATCATGGCGTATTTAGTATATCTTGCTACGACTGCAAGATATATGGAACGTGAATTTGTAGAACACTGCCAAAATCTGGATAACCAGTTTTATGGTATCACGTTTAAAACCTTAAGGAAAATCGCCTATGAGTATGCAGTTTTAAACAACATAAAAAACCCATTTAATCCAAACTCAAAACTAGCTGGCAAAGATTGGGCAAACAGTTTTATTAAAAAATATAACATGCCATTGCGAGCTTCTCACGCCACTAATTTAGCAAGAATGATGGGGTTTAACGAATTTCAAGTTAATTTGTTTTTTTGAAAATCTATCAGAATTGCTCAAAAATATTAATTTTTCACCAAGCGCTTTCTACAATATGGATGAGAGATATCTAATCAACTCAGAAAACAAATTTTTCAAATACATGGCTTCTTTAGCAGCCTCGCTTAGAGCCATATATTCAGCTTCTGCGCTGGAGAGAGTCACATTATTTTGCTTACAGCTTTTCCATGATATGCTGCCACCACAAAATACAAAAGCATAACCTGTATAAGATCTACGATTGTTTTTATCAGATCCCCAATTTGCATCTACATACCCTTGCAAATCTAAAGCATCCCTTGTAAATGTCATACAATGACTTTTAGTACCTTGCAAGTATCGTAGCACTCTCTTAGCACATTTCCAAGTATATGTATTGCTACAGTTATTGTATTGACTCACGAAACTTACACAATAAGAAATGTGGGGTCGTGTTAATACAGCTAAATACATTAAGCTACCAATTATCTTTGATATAATGAATTTTCCTCTTTCTCACTTGAATTACATTCATCATAATCAAATTTCTCCATGGGAGTAGTTACCGGCTTACATTCACTCATATTAAATCTTTTAAGAACTTGATTTAAATAATTTTCTTGATTCAATGATATACAATTATCTGTTTTACATATTCTCATTCCCAAGAAATGTTTAACTTCCCCTAAATCTTTGATTTTAAACACAGACCTTAATTTAACAATTTTAGTATTTTCTACATTGTCAGAAAAAAATTAAAAAATCATCTACATATAAAGCTACAATCATCAAGGACTTGTCATCCTTCTTCGTATAGAGGCATGGTTCAAAGTTTGATTTTTTAAATCCTAGTTCAAAAAAAATATTGTTAACGTTATGATTCCACACCCTCGATGACTGCTTTAAGCCATAAATTGCCTTATTCAATTTACAAACTTTGTTTTTTTTTTTCAATTTCAATGTTTGACTGTTTCTTTTTCTTGCAAATGTCCATTTAAGAATGCAGTCTTAACATCAATGTGAGTTATTTGCAAGTTTAGTTTCAATGACAAAGCCAGAAGCAACCTTAAACTACTAAATCTAATCACTGGCGCAAAAGTCTCATCATGATCAATACCTGCCTTTTGTGAAAAACCTTTTGCCACTAACCGAGCACGATAATTGATTTTATTCTGACTGTCACACTTTTTTTGAAAACCCACTTGCACTGAACCACTGTTCCATTGTCTGGATGATCTACCAGATCCCATGAATGATTTTCTTCTAATGAACTTATTTCCTCCTCCATTGCTTGCTGCCAACATAGCCTATCTGGTCTGGAAAACGCTTCCGACACCGTTATGGAAACATCTTCTAGATCTATATCACTAATACACATGTATGTAACATAGTCATCAAAATTCTTCGATTTTCTTTCCTTTTTTGACCGTCTAGTGGGCTCACACTGGTTTACTGCGTCATCTGATACAAGAAAATCACTATCATTAGAATCATCCATGTAACTTTCATCATGAGCTCATTTTCCATGAGCTCATTGCTGTCTATAGATGTCTCCCCCACCGGTTCTTTTGATGCAATATGCCAGATCTTCGAAGAAATCTTTCAAATCATTCGCTATAAAATTCTCAGCCATTATCACTTCGTAGTATTTTTATTTTCTTGTTACATTGATTTTCAACCATATCTTTAAATTCTTTAAAGAAATCTGTGACTTGATCTTTCCTTTTAAGAAAATAAACATAAGCCATTCTACTATAATCGACTTCAAATAATAGAAAATATCTTGATCCTCCAACAGAAAGTTCATACATGGGTCCACATATATCAGCATGTACCACTTCCGAGAAGGATTCTGCTCTGTTGCCTTTGTTTGTAAATGGAAGTCTTGATTGTTTCCCTTGACAGCAAACCTCACAAACTTTACTTCTATTTAAGTTGTCATTGCACGTAAGCCCTTCAACTGCTCCCTGCTGCATTAGTTTTAAATCTGTGTAATTTAAATGAGCAAACCTCCTATATAAAATCAGCTGTTACTGTTACGTTAACTACAGGTTTTTGATATTGTTTTACATATTTCAGTTCATACATATTATTTTTAATGTCAACTATAGCAATAAGACCTTTGTCCTTAAAAATTTTACAACCATTCTTTTCAAAAATGATTCTGTTTCCATTTTTAATCAACTCACCAACAGACAACAAATTTGTGGTTAAATCGGGGACATATAAAACATTTTTTATAACAACATCATCACTGGCACAACCATATTGTTCGGAATCATAATTTCTTTGGGCTTTACATGGTAATTTATGTTTTCAAGCCAATCCTTTCTTGAAGTTAAATGTACACTTGTTCCTGAGTCAATAAACCACTCGTTTTCTGTATATTGCCCACTTAAGAACACTGCACTGAAAGCACTAGATGTTTTCTTTTTGTCGGAGTTCTCGTTTGGTTTATTTTCGAGGCATTTATTCATAAAGTGACCCAACTGTTTACAACGAAAACACTTTACGTCAGTGAGATTGCCTTTAGCGCTGTCTTGCTCGACTCTTGCGTTTGTTTATTACGTACAGAGCGCTTCATTTTCCGCTACTGCCATCTACCTTCATATCCAAGAGTTTAGTCTTAATCTGTAGATTAAGGAGGAATCTGTAGATATGGTAACACCGGAATTTTCAATCGCCATAATCATAGGACTGAATCGTTCCGAGAGCCCTGCCAATAGCAATGATCCGATCCAATATTCGTCTACATTGAAACCTGTTCGTTTTAACTTCTGCGAAGTTTTAATCATCTGATTCACATAGTTTTCCATTGAATCAAAGTTCTCCAGCCGTAAGGAAATTAAAGATCGCAGCAAACTGATCTTTCTTGTAAAACCGCTGTCTGCATACAAACAACTTAACTTTTCCCACACATCCTGAGCTGTTTTTGATTGTTTCACGTGTGAATATATTGATGTATCTAAGGTTAACACTAATTTGGCCTTCGTTTTCACAATTTGCACTGAATCTGTCTCTTTGCCACTGAGAGTATTTTCTAAACCCTCTAACACGAGAAAATTCTCAACTGCAAAAGCCCAATCTTCGTAATTTTCTCTACCGAGAAGCTTTAGCACACTGGATAAGTAACTTCCTGCCATTTTCGAGTTCTGCACTATTCGACGACGTTAAAAAATCATTGACCGATACTACGCGAGAACAAAACCACGTGGGTCTGGGTCCATAACCTGTTAAAAACGGAGGGGTAGCGGTAAATGATAAGCTCCTGTCGAATGTTCGATGCTAACTATATTCGTATGGTAACATGACTAGTTTGACATTTGTATAATTGAGTAAGTGTCCGCTAGATGTCTCTCATGAATTTTTGATATAAATTCCAACATGAACGTTATTCAACTATAGACAGGGGAGTAAAAGGCTTTGAAGGTTGTGGTATATATTCAATAAATAAACATGTGTTGTCAGAAGAGGATTTTCTCCCGTCAAAGGTCACATGTAAGAATGCAAATGAAGTCAATCCCCAATTAAATAATAGCAATTCTGATCACTTAGCGACAATATCAGAAAAAACGGCTTTATCAAGAAACATCGCCGTCAAGCAAACACCTTTAACACCAGAGAAGTTGGAGCTTGCATTAGCTCAGCATCATGCAGAGAAAACACTGGTGTCACCTATGGATATAATTCCACTCCCAAAACGAAAAGATGAATAACAAAGAAGAAGAGAAGGAAATAAATAGCTAATACTTTCTAGCACTCCTAATAAATTAAAACTGGAAGGTCTGGCTGAAGAGATGTTGAGAAAGTCAATGCGTGCCACAATAAAAAGAAAAATTACAAATTAAAAATTCAATTAAATTAAAAATTACGAGTGAATCAAAAAAGAAGGTTAAGGTAAAGGAGAAACTATCTGATGACGTGTGTCCAGGATGCCATGAACCCTATGAAGACCTTCCCATTGAAGTATGGATTCAGTGTAAGGTCTGCAAAAAGTGGTGGCATGAAGAGTGTACGTCGTATGAGAAAATTGGGAATTTTCAATGCGATTTATGCATTTAAAGCGTGTGCGGATATTGGCCCCATATAGGGCAAAAGTCATGTTTTGTATGTCATGATATTTTTATTTATTAATAGATAAGTTTTTTTTTGTCACGAAAATGCGTTGTTTTACGTAGTAGTTGGATGTAATGTTTGAGTTCTTTATATATTAAAATGTTTTTTTTCCTGTTTGTCCGGGCTGTACCTGAAAATATGTATATTGCCAAAATGTTTATAAATTCATTTCAATTATTTTTTGTCAGTACACTACACTGTTTCGTTTTTTTATGTGATCTTGCTCTACAATGACCTTGCTCGTGTTCGGCCAAAAATTCACTCCCTACTAAACATTGCCCTTGTCCGAGCTCGGGCAAAAATCCGTTGCCTAATTATTAGGAAGATTTTCATATACGTTATTCGAGATGGCGCAACTATAACCGAAAGATTATGATATTCGCCAAAGTATGCTTCTTTAGATTGTAAGCTGCGAAATTTCAGAAGAGTGCGTTTGGCAAACAGGCTTCGACTATAAACTTGATAGTACTTTGTATAATAATAGATAGTACTTTGTTTTAGGAGGTTTAATTCCGATGAACTTAACTTAGATGGAGTTAAATTCCACTTTAAAAAATTCTTTCCCATTATTTTTATCAGTAAAAAAATGGGTTAGTAAATTTAAACGTGTTTGTACATCTATTGAAGGTGATGGAGATGATGAACTAAAAAAATCGTCACAAAAACTAACAATGTCGTGCTAAATGGCCACGAGCTTTTTGAAACTGCAAATGCAGATGCAGATGAAAGCACACCAAAGGAAACGAAAATCTGCACGAAAAGTCATAACCATGGGTTTCTGAGATTTTGATGGTCAGGATTATCACCGGAGATTATGACACTTTACTGGTGGTTCAATTAAGGAGTGCTATTCAGATTAATCGATATATGTCCAAATTCATCACGATAATCAGTCAGCACACATGTATTAGGCTGTTGCTGTAAAACTCAATGGCCTATGCTTCGAAGTGATCTCACATATGCTGTATCCGCTGAATGTGATTCCAAGAGATTACTTCCTCTTCCCACACCTGAACAAGTGGCTCGCTGGACAAAGATTCACTTACTATTAAAATTTCAACTTTCTTTTTAGTTATGACTAACCATATTTTTTTTAGGTATGATTATCATCCATCCATTCATCATATTAGGCATCATTATCTAGGCCCTCACGTGGGTGCCGCACCTAAAGAAGGTAACCGGGAAAGCAAGAGCCATGGCTCGTCTGCTTTACCCCCTAATGAACGGCAAAAGTAAGCTCTCGCTGAACATCCGATTAACCTTGTATAAAACCATGGTCCGTTCCGTCCTCATCTACGGATCTCAGGCCTGGTTCCCGTACCTCCCCCCAACGTCGATTGCAATTCTGCAATCGTTCCAGTCACGTGTTCTTCGCACATTAGTAGGTGCCCCATGGTTTGTAAGGAATGCGCAAATCCATCGGGAAACTGACACACCAGTGATTCAGACATTCCTGTCCAGACTTCTGGACAAATTCCTAGCGACGGCGTCCCTTTCGGACAATCCGCTAATCAGAGCCACGGCAGCTTCATTGCCGGCCGTTGCCCCAGTATGACCATCCTCTTCGGTCACCACCTCCATGCCTAAAGGACGGCAGCTAAAACCCTTCGAACAAGCGACATTGTCGTGACGTTCGAAAAAATCAGCGAATACAAGTCAGGGCCTTCGGGTCAACTTAACCTCCAGGACAAGAAGCAAGCAGCATCATTATCTCCTTCTACTTGCTCTGTTATTTTCTTCTAACTTTAATATTTAATAGGAACGTTATGTAATCAAGATTCTTTTCAGGTGAAATTATTTTGTACTGTCAAGTGCGTAAAATACTGTGCCTACATATGTATAACACCTTTTACAAGGCTCTTCTTATGCTAATGTTTCAATTTTCCATTGTGCAAAATAAAAGACCGAGATTTCAGGCTGTACATTTAATTTGATTTGTAATGCGCTGACCTGGTTAGCTGATTGTTTAAACAATTTGAATATATCGCACCTACGAATATGGCAGCATACAATGGCATTATTATAGTATAGCAATTATATAATGATTCGTATTACTCTGCATCTTGACATCTTTTTCTTTTAACAACCTCCATTTTTTTCAATTTCAATTCATAATAATCCTAGAAAATAAGTATACTATTTATGATCAAAAAGTAAGGTGATTTTTGTTTTAAAATGTCGCGCTCCTCTTTACGTATTGATACAACCACTTGTTTTTAAGTTTGTCTAACTGTCTTTGACAGCTGACAAAAGTTTAATACAATTTCGCTAGTGAAATTAGAAATTATAGTGCTTTTGTTATTGTAAAAAAAATCACCGATTTTTTCAAATTGATTTGCATTAAATTTTATCTAAAAAACGAAAATTCTTTTGCAAATGCATTAAAAATATTAAGAAAGTATTATGTCGATGAAGTTATATCAAAAAATGTTTATAAGTTGTACAAGGACTTTAGGGATGGTAGAGAAGTAGTTGAAGATAAACCTCGTTCAAGAAGACTTTCCACGTTAACCAATAAAACAAACATTAGCAAAATCAAGAATCTTGTACTGAGTAATCGCTGATTAAGTAATATATACATTATAATGAAGAACATTTTGGGTTTGTCTTGTACCTTTTCTCATCTTATTCCAAAAGCACTGAATTTTTATTGAATGAATTGACTTGCCCTTTCGTTGATGAGAATCTCAAATGGATAATCACTGGTATGGTATGGATGAGGTATGGATCTATGTTTATGATCCATAAACAGCTCAACAATCAGGTGAATATCGTCTTAAGATTATCCAAACCCGAAAAAAGCACAATAGAGCCTGTTAAAAATCAAAGTCATGTTAAGTATTTTCTTCAATCACCGTGGTATTGTCTGCAAGGAGTATTTTCCAACTGATCACACAGTTATTAAAGAGTATTGCTTAGGGGGGCCCGGTGGTCTACAATTTTCAAAAAGTCGTTTTATTTTTTTTTGTAATATTTCGAAAGTATAGGAGGTCATCACGCCCGAGAACGTGACGCGCGGCGAGTATAAAAACCGACCATCCCATAGGGTCATCACGTCCGAGAACTTGACGCGCAGCGAGTATATAAAGTCGACGGTCGGAGCACCAGTGACTAAAGAGGACAGAACAGCTCCAAAAAAAAGCAAAGTCAGAAGAAGCAGTGGAATATGAGCGAACTGAAGGGATAAAGTATGGTGCTGGTATCGCAGATTAACTGTATGGTTATAAGTACATGGTTATATCAATTTTTTTCGAAAATATACTGAAATTCATTTATCTCAAAACTACTTTTTTTCTGGACGGCGGGAGGTAAAAAAGAAAAACTATTTATCCGAATTATCCCAAATTTTAATATGTTATTCAGTATATTGTCAGTTATGGCCGGAACCACTAAAACATTTTTATTTCAATAACTTTTTTTTTTCCGTAAAAAAACTAATGAAAAATAGTCTGTTTTCGGAATTCAAATTTCAAGAACGCGCCATTTTGTCTCATTTTTTTTTCTGATTCCGGCGATAGCTACACTCATATAGATTAATTATTTTTTAATTTTTTCTTTCAGATAAGTGAAAGAGCCAAAACCATATCCGCCAACCAGGTCCATTTTTTTGAAGGTGTCATCTTTGGAGCCATTTTTTATTTACTATAAATATGTTTTTATATGCTTCTTAAGTATTGTAATATACCTACAAAGTTTTATTATCGTAATTTAATATTTTCACCTTCAAAAAAATCCCAAAAATGCCTTAAATTTACGGGTGCTAGACCACCGGGTCCCCTTAAGCGTTATAGGTCCATTCGAAAAAATTATCAACATTTCTAATGTATCGCACCATCGCACACCGCAATAAGTTTTCATCAAAACAGAGTTGTAGCAGGAAGAGGCACCAAGCAAGTAACCTCAGTCACGTCTGCAGAACGTGGTGTGCTGGTTACAGTAGCTACTGCAGTTAACGCCATCGGAAATAGTATTCCTCCGATGTTCATATTCTCAGGAAAAAGTTTATAGATCATTTTATCCGTGATGCACCCCAAGGGTCCAGAAGATGATCTCAACATATTTTTAAATGATTTTAAGACTCATACAAAACCATCTAAAGAAAATAACAGCATTCTTCTTTTATACAACCACAGTTCCCATATAGCACTGAAGAATATTGACTTATGTAGAGATTCTGGTATTGTCCATTTGACTTTCCTACCCCACTGCACATACAAGATGGACAATGGTATTTGGACCTCTGAAAAAGGCCGTCAATGCATGATGTGACATCTGGAGAGATCAAACCTTGAGGAAGTTATGACGATATACGATATAGCCAGTATAGTCCGAGACTCTTTCTCGATCGCCGAAACACCGTGAAATATACAGTCGGTTTTTGCTTGCACAGGAATATGGCCCGTGAATACACGAGTATTTACAGGCGTCGATTCTTGCCCACCTCCGTCACTGATCGACAGTTAGAAGATGTTGCAGTTCCACTACCAGACCCTATTCCGCCAACAAGTCGTCATATTGATGCAATGCCCTCTTCATAATCATCAATCATGCAATTTCGACTGAGTGTGAGTTACGCTCACCAACACCATTAGTAACACCACCATTGGTATCTTCTCCGGTTTCGCTAGCTTCACTATTACTGCCAAGAACTCCTCCTGAATTAACTTTGCCACCAAGAATGGCCTTGCCATTAAAAACTATTTCGGAAAAAGATGTGGCTATTTCAGCGACATCATCTGATACTTTTCATATCCCACCTACCTCTTCAGCTAGTGTTCAGTACGCCACGATGACATCGTTTAGCCCCTATGAAGTTAAACTTCAACCAAGCTTAAGGCAGGGCCCAGGAAGAATAATGGAATCCTTTTCAAACAGTAGGTCAAATGAAAACTGGGTACAATACCTAGGGTGTCAGATGATTGCTTATGTAGACTGCACTAATAACGAAATAAGTTATGTGTGCCATAATTGTTTGTCTGATTGAGATCTCATTTTTAAATAATGTTGATTATTTCAGAAGATTGTTATGTTTCCTAGAAATGTTTAATTTTTTTGATAATGGTGATACTAATGTAAAACCTAAAACGCTGATTATTAATAAATATCTTAATTATGAAAGTAATTTTGTTTTTACTTACTAATCCTAGGGGTAGGGATGGTTGTAACAAATTCCACTTTTTTATTCGATCGTTTTTCTCAAAATCTTTAATATCAGTTGCATTTCAGTTGGTGTTAAAAGATAGCTGAAATACCAATCTATTATGTGTACTGATTCGAATTTTAATATTATTAATATACAAAAATCTCTGTGGGATATTACAGATATTATTAGATATTGAAAATTGTTACGTTCATCCCAGGTGTCCCCTATATTGCAGTGAGAGGGGATTAGTATAAGAGACAAAATACATTTGGATGAATGAATAACACTTTGTGTTTTATATTAAAAAAGCTCTGTACTTTTTGATCACAGTACTAGCTTTGCAGCATCTAATGGCACCTTAATCAAATGGCTGAAGCTGTGAGGTTATATTAGGTGGTAAGAAAAGTACATGAATATTTTTGTGTATGACTGTTATGTATGAGGATGACTGTTATGTATGACCCAGGATGTTGTCTATTATCAATAAAGCTTTGAATGACAACCTTCTTTTTCTAAATATTTTTTCACTTCTGGAATACATCACTGAAACCATTTCGTAAATAAAACGGCTTTGATTCATGCCGATTTGCTTGCTAAAAGGTAAACAGGCTATTCAGTCAACTATGCATCCATGTACCAACAGACGTTTATTCGTGGATATGGATTTTCCAGGATCAACATTTTGCAAAAATATTTTATTTCCATTAGTCCAATTCGATATACTTAATGTTTCATTTTAAATTTACCACTCTTTGACTTTTCTAGATAAGTTACGCTAATACCAAATGAAATATATAGACCTGAATGGCGGTTATGATGAATAAAATATTATGTTTTAAAACATGTAGTTTATCCTTCACCTACTTTATCAATACACCCTTGTATTAATAATATGCAACGAAAACAATTAATTTCATACCAACTTCTATTAGGATACAATGGACAGGATACTATTCATAGTATTTGGCATTAATGTTTCTCCTTTCTCTACAAAAATTTATGGCAATGCAGCATAAAAACTGACTGCTCCCCAAACCTTGACTAATAGCTTATCTTGAAAGCGTAAATGTCATGCGTTTTAATTCCATTTTTTTAGAGGTTTTAAATTGAAAGTGCATCCTTCCAATTTTGCAGACTAAATGTATCTTTTAATACGAGTTTTTCAACGAAACAAAAATATTCTTTATGTCTGTTAAACCGTACGGATGTTGTATTTTTCTTTGTTTTTTGCGAGGCAGCAGATAATTCAATTTTTTTTATGTTTGTGTATATTCCAAATCAACCGGGCTGTGGGAGGCCGGAAAAATAGTAGCCAATAATTTAGCTTGTTGGGTAATCATGTTTGAAAACTTTTTCAAACTAAAATTTCGAAGACGACGAATCAACAGAAATGACTTTGGTCTGCTTATACGAAGAATGAGAGCCAGAGCTTCCAGGAATGTTGTTCGTGATACATTCCCTAATCGAGCAATTTCTCGCTTTTATGATATCCTGTTGTTTCTTCCGATAACGGACCTTTCCATGTGTGATGTTTATCTTTGAGGGTACTTAAAATCGCACGTGTACGAAGGTATGCCTCGCCCACTGGCATAACTATAAACCGCTAAACGTGATCGATTTGAAAAAATCAATGAAGAAACGTTGGGAAGAGTGAAGGTCTGTTCGTGAAAAACAGCCATCACTTGAATGACAACATTTTACACACTTCAGCGAGTCATTTTTTAAAAAACATCCGTCTCCCGTGGACCACCTTTTATATACATTATATATGTAAAGGAATGTCTAATAAGAGTGCAAGAACTTTAACATGACGCATAATGACGCACAGGGTGTTTTGTGTATTGTTTGCCAAATTAAAATGGCCGATAGGAGGGTTCTTTTGCTATCTCCTCAGCCTCCACAAAGCATTGCCAACAGGTTTTTTTTTATGTTAATTATTTAATTCTTTATTTTAAAAATTTCGAAAAGTAAGAATTGAAACTTGAAATAAAAAAAAGTTATTTATATAGCCTCCAAATTATATTTTTATTTTAATGCACAATATTGTAAGATTCTATGAAAATCAAAATTAGATGCAAGCGACATCTACTTTTTTTATAGACTCGCAAAGTTTTTTGAAGAAGTAATAATAAATTTAAAGCTCAACTTTAAATTGCAAATAAAAAAAAACTAAAAGGTATCATGTTCTTCGAATTCTTTAAAAAAATTTCTGGTTTATTCTCGTTCTAACGGTATGCATTCATGCCATAAAAACGTTTTACTAACTTCACTAATTTGCTAACTTGTGTATCGGGACGCATTAGGCTGATATTCAATGTGCAAGATAAAAACTTATTTTTGTGTAAACAGAAACAGGTAAACGGAAAACCAGCTCAAAAAATCCGCGCCGTGGTTTTAGTTTTTTTAGTCGAGATTTGATTGTCTGCTGATTAACGCATTTGTTGTTCCAACGCAACGCCGCTAATCTTATAATTCTGTTACTTGTGTTATTTGTTTTTGTTGAGTTGTGTTAGTTTTTGTTTAGTTTTGTTAGTGTTTTGTGACATTTTGTTGATTTGATGATGGCTGCATTCTCAAATGAAGAATTCATGGACACTTTGATGACATATGGAAACGTCAATGGTGCTGTGCAAAGAATCTGTCAAGAATGCTTTCCTAACAGACGCTTACCTTCCCACCACACGTTCCAAAACACTTACCGACGCTTTATGCGAAACTGGGAATTTGAACATTAATGAACCAAGAGGGATTGTGACGTGACATAATGCTGAAATCGATGAGCAGATTTTGGCACTGTTCGAGGAAGAACCTACTAGAAGCATCAGAAAAGTAGCTTTATTACTCAAAATTTCTATCTGGAAGGTGTGGAAAGTACTTCGCTAAAATAAGAAACATGCTTTTCATTACAATCCGGTACAAGGTAGATAATTTTTTAATAGGCTTACAACCCGTACAAGCTAAAAATGAATTCCCACGGCGCGTGGTATCATTAGCCGTACGTGCTTAACATTTCAAATTAAATAAAAAGTATTGACAGTAAGTAAAGCATTCTTACGCGTATTTTATTGGTTGCAGGTCTTGAAAATAACGACTTTGATAACCGTGTCCGATTTTGTCGTTTTTTGCTGCTTACAGACGTGGAAGATCTTGACTTTTTAAAAAGTATTCTGTGAACGGATGAGTCTAAATTTAATATAGAAGGAATTCTTAATTTACACAACCTTCGCCACTGGTAGACGAGTGATGAGAACCTACGATTCAAAAGACAGAGGTCATTTCAGAGAATATTCAGTATCAATGTTTGGGCAGGAGTAATTGGAAATCATGTAATTGGAGCACATTACTTACCTGATCTTCTCAATGGGGATAATTATCTTGAGTTCCTACAAAACGTCACCCGAATTGTTAGCTAAGATTCCAATATTTAATGAAGACAGGAGTATTGTGTTCCAAAATGACGGTTGTCCTGCGCACTGGAGCTTAAGAATCAGGGAGTATTTAAATAATGTTTTCCCAAATTCTTAGATTGGCCTATTGGCCAATTGTCTATTGAATTGGGATGGTCCTATTCCATGGCCTCCACTGTTCCCAGATCTAACTCTGTTGGATTTTTACATCTGGGTACGAGCAAAAGAACTTGTATACGTCACACAAGTTGAAACTAGACAAGATTTATTCCAACGCATAGAGACGGCTTTCGTCGTAATTAAAAAAGAAATTCTTTTACGTACTAATACGGTAGAAATGAGGCAAAGATTGCGCGCGTGCATACGCAACGGAGGTCAGCAATTCAAGCAAGATTTGTGATTAATTAAAAAATTGATTATTAAAATTTTATTTTTATTTCAAGTCCAAGGAACGTTAGTAATCTATGTAAGAAAGAGATAGCAGCCAGACTACACTGCGCAAGAGTGAGAGAGCATTTTCTACCTACTTAGCGTATGTTATTTACGTAAATAAGTAATATCGAATATCAGCCTAATGCGTCCGGATATACAAAGTTAGCAAATCAGTGAAGTTAGTAAAACGTTTTTATAGCATGAATGTATACTGTTAGAAAGAGGATAAACCAGAGATTTTTTTTTAAGAATTTGAAGACCATGATCACTTTTAGTCTTTTTTTAATATGCAATTTTACTTTTAAGTTTCAATGCTGACTTTTGGAATTTTTCAAATAAAGAATCAAATAATTAACATAAAAAACCTGTGGGCCCAATAATCCTTTGTGGAGGCTGAGGAGATAGCAAAAGACCCCTCCTGTCGGCCAAATTTTTTTTTTTTAGTTTAATTTGGCAAACGATGATATATATATATATATATATATATATATATATATATATATATATATATATATGCTGATGACGGCTGTGAGGCTAGAAACTGGTCCTGGGAGGTACTTGTCTCGGCATGGTGACGGCGACTGATTTGAGACGAGCAGAGGTACGTGGAAGTACGGATGAAAAATTTCTGTTTTTCAAATATCTCTCTCCACGGCCCCACTACGCTATCTTTTGAGCAAACCTTATACCTACATCCAAGGTTGTGGGAAGAATGTGTCGCGTAGTTTTTGACTGCCGCGAACATTTACCGTAGGATGGCGCGAGTTTCATTGAGATTGCGACCCGCCATCGATATGACCAGTTCACTTGGTCTTGCTCTGTTCGTTTCGTTTCAGCTGTCTCACTGCGTTGAGCTCGAGCCCAGCTGATGACGGCTGTGAGGCTAGAAACCGGTCCTGGGAGGTACTTGTCTCGGCATGGTGACGGCGACTGATTTGAGACGAGCAGAGGTACGTGGAAGTACGGATTAAAAATTTCTGTTTTTCAAATATCTCTCTCCACGGCCCCACTACGCTATCTTTTGAGCAAACCTTATACCTACATCCAAGGTTGTGGGAAGAATGTGTCGCGTAGTTTTTGACTGCCGCGAACATTTACCGTAGGATGGCGCGAGTTTCATTGAGATTGCGACCCGCCATCGATATGACCAGTTGACTTGGTCTTGCTCTGTTCGTTTCGTTTCAGCTGTCTCACTGCGTTGAGCTCGAGCCCAGCTGATGACGGCTGTGAGGCTAGAAACCGGTCCTTGGAGGTACTTGTCTCGGCATGGTGACGGCGACTGATTTGAGACGAGCAGAGGTACGTGGAAGTACGGATTAAAAATTTCTGTTTTTCAACCCCACTACGCTATCTTTTGAGCAAACCTTATACCTACATCCAAGGTTGTGGGAAGAATGTGTCGCGTAGTTTTTGACTGCCGCGAACATTTACCGTAGGATGGCGCGAGTTTCATTGAGATTGCGACCCGCCATCGATATGACCAGTTGACTTGGTCTTGCTCTGTTCGTTTCGTTTCAGCTGTCTCACTGCGTTGAGCTCGAGCCCAGCTGATGACGGCTGTGAGGCTAGAAACCGGTCCTGGGAGGTACTTGTCTCGGCATGGTGACGGCGACTGATTTGAGACGAGCAGAGGTACGTGGAAGTACGGATGAAAATTTTTTTTCATATATATATATATATATATATATATATATATATATATATATATATATATATATATGTATATATACAGGGTATTTGGTGCATCGTAGGGGCTTCCTTTACTTTTACACAGATCCTTTACTTCTTTCCAGGACATGTTCACTCTTTTTAATTCAACATGGACAATTCCTCTCCAAGTCTGTGCGGGCCTTCTAATACCTCTTTTACCATGAGGATTCCATTCCATTGCTATTTTGGCTATGCAAATGCTTTCGTTTCTGAGTGTGTAAGTGTGTAAGTACTATCTCGTGCTCAATTTTCTTTTGATTTGTGAGATGAAGCAAGTCTTCGTTTCGAATCTTATCCGACCAGAACTACCTAACTAACTAACATTGGAGTTAAATATACCGAGTTTTGTTTGAGTCGAATATTGTTTTAATTTCCACACAGGTGTCAGCACTCCAAAAGCTCCTTGAGCTCTTTGTATTCTGCTTCTGACATCATGATCCGCACCTTCATTTCTTGTGAGAATGTTGCCCAAGTATAAAAAGGATAACGACAAGTGATAATCCGGTGATTGTTATTTTATCTTGAAGAACAAATAATGGCATTATGTTTTGAAAATAATTTTATTCAAGTGTTCCCTCAGGTTCGTCCGATAGCATATATTGGAGGCCCAGTTTTCGATAACTCTTTCATATATATATCGTGGTATATTTTCAATGATGGCCTGGATGTTTCGTTTAAGGTCAATTATTGTTCGGGGTTTATTTCTGTAAACCAGAGTTTAACCCCACAAACAATAATACAAGTGCGTGAGATCTCATGATCTTGTTGGCCAGCTGACATTACCATTTCGCAAAATAACGCGTTCGGGAAACTTTTCTTGCAATAAATCGACTGTTTAGCGATTGTGTGATCACTCGTATCGTTTTGTTGAAAGAAAACACATGTTATATCCACATTTATAAGTTCAGGCCAAAGATATTCTCTTAGCATATTCCTATAGCGTTCACTATTAACATCAACATGATTTCCATCATTCATCCTTCATCATCAGTCGAAAAGCCGCTCCAAAATTTTCTGATCATGAAGGTGTAACTCTTGAATCACTTGAGTACTTTCATCGTCCCAAATCCTGCATGCTAGAAGTACGCTTCGTCGGAAAATATTATTTTTTTCTAAAGTGGGAGATGGCTTCTAACTGTTCTAGAGTCCAATTTGGGAATGTGTATCTTTCCACGATAAATTGACACAGTTTACTGAACACAGAAGTTTATGAGTGTCATTTACATTTCAAATAGTGTTACCGCAATAACTTTTCAAAGTTCTAACATTCTTATTGGAAAAGTTTTTAGATAATCCTTTCAAAATTAGTTACTTACAGAGCTGTACGTCACTCGATTTTACTGCAATTCCAACCTATAATATATGGAGACTCTTTAAAAGGTTTGGTCGTTCAACCGAAATTGATTCAAGTGTATTTGAACATGTCGGCAATTAAAAAATCAGTGCGGTTGTACACGCCACAACTTAAGCTCATACAAGTATAAAAGACCATGTCTTTAATCACTCTAGCAATCGGAATTGGTATCGCTACGTGCCTCTTGAGAAATTTTCTTTGTAGGTGAATCGTCAGGCTTATCATGAGTTTGTAAGATTGAGCACAAATCAATGGTTTAAATCCCGTGGCGAATGCCGACCGTGATCAATTGGCAATCAATGACAATTGTCCGGAACTTATTTTAAAGTAAAAACTTTACTCAATAAATATTTTTAGAAGCTGATGCCTCTTTAATATTATAGATTCCAAGCCCCATAAGAGAAAAAGATCTTCTACTCCAAGGCTAATTAATCGAAATGGTGTTATACATCATGACAGTGAAATACCTCATAGTACCATAATCATCCAAGGAAAAACAAGTATTTACTTACCCGTATTCTCCTGATGTTACACTGTTACATTACCACGTTTTCAGATCTATGGAACATTTTTTCTGTAGAAAAAATGTTCTATTACTGCAGCTATCAAAACAGCACTCGAAGAATATTTTTCTTAAAAATCACTCCCATTTTTCAAAAAAGGAATAGAGAGTTTGTCAGATAGATGAGGGAATATTGTTAATAATGATGGATATTATATTGTAGATTAAAACTGTATTAATTCTTAAATAAAATAAAATTTTGCACTGGATCAAAAAACCACGTTGGTTATGGATACACGTAATATCTCATTCTGTTCTTTAGTTAAGGTGATTAAAATTTTTTCAGATGTAAAAACACGCTGGTCAATGAAACATAAATAACCTAAAATGATTTTAAAGTTTTTTTTTTGAGTGTTTGTTTCTTATCCAATCTTTTGACGTTCTTTGGCGGACTCCTTATTTTGAATGTTTCAACTTTGATGTTAATTATAGACTATATTATTAATTAGCTAATGTGAAATATTACATCATTATTCCTATAGCACAAATACAATAAGCTATGATTAATTTTAATTAAAACGGAATAAAAAAGGAATATTAATATTTTTTTTGAAAGCTTTATTTTGACACTTGCAAAAATTCCGCATCTTGTAAGCATTACTAATCGGATTTAACCTAAATTTTTCGTAAAATATTGGGTTAACAAATAAGTTCATTCACTTTTTATGAGTGTAACTTATACTTGTTTGATATGAAAGATAAATTCCAATCAATTATACAGGGTGTAAGGGAAATAACTTATATATATTTAGCCAACGATTCTTTACATCATTTTGATCAAAAAGTTTTCTTAAAACATGCATCCAAAATGTAACCATTTCCGCGGAAAACAGGACGGAACTTTTTCTAATTTCTTTAATCATTGGCAATCATATATATATATATATATATATATATATATATATATATATATATATATATATATATATATATATATATATATATTTATATATATATATATACATTTATATTGTAATTACATTTTTGTAGCTTTTAAAAAAAAGTTAAAACTACTTTGTAAAAAAGTATGTGATATGAGTTTGCTTTCGGCGATTTACAATAGTATTTTGTTGTAAATACATTTCTATTTCAAGCGCTGAGCTCAAAACACCATCTGTACTATTTATACTTTCTAAAAATTAAAATTAAAATTATATATATTAACAGCCTGTGTCGATCCACTGCAGGATGAAGGCCTCTTCAGTATCTTTCAACTTTCACGGTCCTGGGGTTTCCTCTGCCACTCGGGTCCAATATACTTAACGATGTCATCAGTCCATCGTGCTTTCGGCCTTCTTCATGGACGTTTGCGATCAAGCGGTGTCCACTCCAGGATTGCCTTAATTCATCTGTTGTCCCATCACCTAGCTATATGGCCTGCCCATCTCCATTTCAATAGCTTTAATCTTCCAATCATGTCACACACTTTTGTTTGTTCACTGATCCATGTGCAGGGCTTTCTGTCTCATCTTGTAATGCCAATAATACTCTTTCCATTCCTCTCTGTGTTACTCGAAGGTTTTGAATTGATTGCGAGGTGAGTATCCAGGTTTTATTTCTATATGTCATAACGGGCAGGACGCACTGATCGAAGACTTTTCTTTTTAGGCAAAGTGGAAGTTGCTCTTAAATACTATGTTGAGCCTGCTAAATGCCTGCCAGCCACATTTAACACGCCGTTCCACCTCCCGGGCTATATCCCCCTCCATTGAAGGCCTCTACCCAAGATATATAAAGTGGTCCACAATCTCCAAATCCCTTTCTAAATCTGAAATTCTTCTGTCCTTAGCAAATTTAACTCTTTTTCAGGTTTATTTTGAAGACAAATGGTTGACCAGCCCAGTATTTGCAGCTCCTCTGGGTGTTATGAAAGTCTGGAACCAAGACGTTCCGATTTTTGTTTTGACAGTCCCAGGTTACGTACCAAATCATTTAATTCATTCATTCTGAGTTATTAACTGAAGTTCATTGGTAGTTGTTAAAAATGTTGGGCCACAACTAGTATTCTCAGGAAGTTGTGGATCAGATCCTGATGAAGAATTAGAATCACCCGGAAACATGTTGTCTAGATTTAAAGGTACAATCGGTACCGGTAGTTTCTGGCTATAAAGAACTGGCCTAAGTGCAGAAGGCAAATTTGGATACGGAATTTTGTCCCTTTGCTTTTTGAAATTCCTTCTGTTTTAGTGATACAAAAGTAGCAATCACTTGCATGTTTAGTAGGTTTTCTTCACAATATAGGAATAGCAAACGGCATAGAATTTTTTTTGCGGTGCATCCACTGCATTAAATTTACGTGACAACTCACACAGCAAACATGAGGAGCCCAATTTTTATCTTGATCTTCAGTTTGGCACTATACATATGAAAGATGGGCATTTTTGACTTGATCGGATACAGATCTAGCTTGTGACTTTAAAATAAATCGTCTGCATATATAACAAAACTTATCCGCTGAATATTTGCAAAATCAATGCCTAGAACTTGCCACTTTATATAAAATCGATTTAAACACTTGACTGTACTGTAAACGAGACCGAAACAAACTAAATTATAGAAAACAATAATGCTTATTGGGCAAATCAGGAAATTCCTGTAGCTAAATAATTCAACATAAATAGAAATGTACATTTATTAGATTAGGTAGTTAAGTAATTAATTAAATATTTATTTCAAAAGCATCTTTGTGGCTCTTCTGCGATTTTTTAAAGTTAACTCATTTAATCGTAACTAATAATGTAACAACTCAAATATGAGATATGAATGAAAATTTTGAAATACTTACCTAAAATTATACTTTATCTACAATTTCATAAATACAACAGTACGTAGGTATAGGCGCATAATTAATCAGCTAAATGTATACGAGGTAGGAAGGGGGGCAGTCCAGGTCCAGGGGGAGGCTCGATTTTCCTTTATGGTATGGAAGCTTCCACCCTTAATAAATACTTGATTAAAAGACTTGAAGCTTTTGAAATGTGGCATTCAGAAGAATACTACGAATATCTTGGGTAGGCAAAAGTCACAAATAAAAAGGTCCTAGGTAGAATATCCACTGAAGCAAGTCTAATAACAACCATATACCAAGACATGCAAATTGGAATACTTCGGACATGTAATGACAGGACAACGTTACGCGCTACTAAGATTGATTCTGCAGGAAAAGATAGAGGGAAAAAGAAGCGTAGGAAGATTAAGACTGTCATGACTGCAAAATTTCAGAGAATGGTTCAACTCTACATCGAATCGGTTATTTGAAGGAGCTGTGGGCAAGGTGAAGTTAGTCATGATGGTGTCAATCTTCATTTGAAGACGGTACGATAAGAGGAAGAAGAAGAAGGTTTCTCCAAAATATATACAAAGTGATTGTAATTTTTTAATTTCGTTTTACAAAAGTGTTCCTTTTATCCTGATTTTGGTGACTCACCCGTTAGTTCTTGATAAATGTTACATCATATGTATTATATCCCAAATACAATAAGCGATAATTGATTTTAATTAAAACTTTAATGACCTTAATCTCTTATTTTCCATTCACCTTAAGTACATTATAAAAAAAAAATAATATATTTACTATAAGTTCTATCTTGACGCCAGCAACTATTTTACATTTGATTACATATTCTGATCGGATATGACCCAAATTTATCTTAAAATAATTATAGGTTTTTTATTTATTTAACTAACTGTAAGACGTCTATGATACATTTTTTGTTTGGCGATCAGAATCAAAGTCTTTTCTGATTGCAGTCGCTTGATTCATGGGCGTAGATCGACGGATCGAGAACGAGCATGGTGAAATTTTCTGAAAACTCATTAAAACTGAAATGATTTAATAACCTTTTAAAGTTATATAAAAAATACGTCGATATAATTATGTGTGATTTTTTAAAAATATATATGGATTAAATATATAAATGTCAATAAGATAATTCGTAGATTACATAATTAAGAGTTATGATTTAATTATTCTGCTTTTTTATGAGGAAGTTTAGAAGATATTTTTCTGAGACACACCTTTAATGACTGTTTTCCTGTGTTTTTTTGGGTATCTGATGTAAATGTTAAATGTTACAAATCAATAGTAATCGGAACTTAACGTTATAATAAAAATAATATAAAAGTATTCTTGTTTGTTTTGTCAATTGAAACATTTTTTTTTTATTAGCCTTCATTTAATTCTGTAACCCATGTGATTTATTTAAATTTAGGAACTTTAATACTTTATGTTGAATTATTGAAAGGTGGTGTTGTTTGTCACCTAAAATATTACAAAAATTTTCGTTAGACCTGTCATCGAGATTACAACATGTAAGATTTTTATTAGTTTCTATGCTTGCTGAGAAATAATAAATATTTTATACGCAGCTCTTAAGCACGATTGATGATTTTAAAGAAATAATTTTCGTTGTTAACATTTCATCAACAATATTTTCCCAAAAAAATGTATAACATGCGCTTCTCTTCTTCTTTTTTCTTTCCGTGGCATCTGCTACGATGGAGTTATTTTAATATCTTTTTTTACTTTAAAACTTCAAAATAATGTAGGACTATTCAAATGTTATATTTATTTTCGTTATTAGTGCTAGACTGTATATATATATATATATATATATATATATATATATATATATATATATATATATATATATATATTGTAATTACATTTTTGAAGCTTTTAAAAAAAAGTTAAAACTACTTTGTAAAAAAACTACTTTGTAAAAAAGTATGTGATATGAGTTTGCTTTCGGCGATTTACAATAGTATTTTGTTGTAAATACATTTCTATTTCAAGCGCTGAGCTCAAAACACCATCTGTACTATTTATACTTTCTAAAAATCGTTATACGTTTTTTTATTCCTGTTATGGCATCATAAAAAGTCAGGAGCATTTCTGCGAACGGTACTTCTTCATAATCTTCATCACTCTCAAGGTGTTCAGTTCCACCAATCTGCGCCGCAATCTCATGGTTGGTAGGCATACTTGCTGTCGCAAGGTCGTTATCCACATGAACGAAAGCGTCTATTATAGTGAAATTAAATTTTTTTAAGTTAAAATTATTATTAGTGAGCTAGACACTTAAAAGCAGGTTGTCTTCGTCCTCCTCAGCTTATTTAATAAGCCACTGGGTGGGAGGCAAGGGATTATCCTCATCGAACTCGCCAAGTTCGGGCGGGTTGTTTGAAACAATTCTTAATTCTTTTTTGGGAAACCTGCTGCCAAGCTTTAGAGACCATTTCAATAGCATCGAGCATATTTATGTGCCTATTTTCTCTTATCAGTTGTTTATCCTATGATCTTAATTCACTTTCGAAAATATCCGGTTTCATCCATGCTCGCTTTTTTGCTCTATAATTAACTGGTAGTTTTTTACGTTTTTAAAAGACTTATGTTTGTTAATCATGAACTCCAACGATTAAGTTTGTATTACTTTTTTGTTAAATCTATATTAAAGGTAGTAAAAAAAGGCTTTTAAAGAGACTTAAGCTAATGACCTAATATAAGCTCGTTATTTATAAATAAATCTAATATTTACAGCCAAATAAATCTTAAAATTGATTTTTATTTATTATCATAAAGTAATTACATTTCAGTTATCGGTACGCCACTGTCTGATTGCATTGTAACCGATACCAAATAACTAAATCAAAGCTTTCTGACATTTTTAAAGGCGATAAAACGACAAGAGAATTGTTCTGTTGCGTCCTTGCGCCTGCATTAATTTAATATATACACCCTCACCTTTATCGCTCAAAAAAAATTAGACCATGTGATCGGCGAGACGGGCCAAGGAAACTGACCTTATCGTCGCGACATTCAATTCGGTCACCATCTCCTTTAACCCTACATTGATGGGATATATTTTATGTCAGTTAAAGGGTATAGAATAGTGAATCTAGTGGTTCGTAGAGATTTTAATAAAAAGATTATTTTCATAGTTCTAACATTCCTAGGAAGATTTTCTTCAATATGTTCGTCATTCAATATCAATTCCCCATCAATTACAAAGTTGGTTGTTATTTTGGTTTTTGAGATACTTATCTTTAGGCCGGCTTGTCGAGAATTATCTCAATTTATTGTTAATAAATAAAGGGTTATCCATTTTCTGTGTCGGAAAGTAAAATTATAAAAATCACACCAAGAATTGAGATTTCGAAGATTTTTTTTTTCATTTTATTGCTTGGACTTTGCCACCACGTGACTGCTTGCACGTCTCAATTCTTTTGAGGTAATTTTCAATTACTTTTCCGCACATTTCGATCATGACTTGACGAATGTTAGTTTTCAACTGCTCAAGACTTTGAAGATTCTCTACGTAAATACGATCTTTCGCATAGCCCCACAAAAAAGTTCAATTACGTGGCCTGGGAACTTCTCGCGCAATAAAGCCAAAATTGGTCTTGTTGTGTGGCTTGTGGCGCCGTCTTGTTGGAACCACATATCGCTCAGATCTAAATCTTCAATTTATGGCTAAAAATAATCGGTTATTGTATAGCTATAGCGCTCAGAATTGATGTTAACAGCACCAGACCATAACGCGTACCAAACAGTCACTTTTTGCAGATGCATTCGACTCTCCATAATCACTTGTGGATTTTCAGAGCCCTATATATGGCAATTTTGCTTATTTACGTATCTGCTGAGCGTGAAATGAGCCTTATCGCTGAAGAAGATTTTGTTCGAAAAATCAGGTGAATGTTGAAGCACCCAACTGGCGTATGCTGGGTGCATTTCATGGTCGGCAGGCTTCAATTCTTACGTGAGTTGAACTTTGTAAGGATGAAGATGCAAGTAAAATACTCCGTTATGTATCGTAAGATAAGCCAACAGACTGTGATCGTCGAGGAATCGATAAATTTGGGTCTTCAGCCACACTTTCCCTAACAGTAGCTATATTCTCAATATTTTCGCAGTATTTTCAAATTTCTTCACTGTGTTGGAAATTGTGCGCCCAGAAGAACGATTATAGCGACCACATTCTGCTCGAAACATGGCTACGGCAGAATCACCATTTAATACTTTTAACAATTGTAGCGCATTGCTCGGTGGTTAAACGATCCATATTGTAAAATGGCAAACCTTAAACTGAGCAAATCATACTTTGAATGAGATTTAAGTTTGACAGTTGTCAAAATACAGGGATGTATTTCCCGAATCACGAAACTGCTGGTTTCCTTTTCAATTTTTTTTGTATAATATTTTCAGATTTTTTAGAAATAATCTTTGCATATTTCTAACGGTTGTTTACACTTTAGCTTCCTCAATAATTATTTTTGCAGTCTTACAGGATTCGAGCAGGTGGCCTCCTAGCTGAACTACGAGTTCCGTATGTCGTGCCGATCCAAATTAAAAACTTCGTTTTAATCGGTGTTCTACCTCTTCACAACGCTACCGTCTGCGTCTAACGAAAACATTACCGCCAAACACTTCTTTTTCTAATTAATTAATAATTAATAATTAATATATATGTATTTTTAAAATTTTGATACCCAAAAAGAGTATATATATATATATATATATATATATATATATATATATATATATATACAGTGTTAGAATTCCTTGAATTGCGTGCAATGAGATAACAGTGCTGAGTGGCAGCAGACACCCAACTGCTGGGTTCCACAATCTCATGTGGAGCACGCAACAATCTGCGTCTCCGCTTAAATGAACATTTTGTTGATTACTTGACGAGAGAGCACATGTCGGTGCCCTGAAGAGTCTAAACATGAAGAGACAAAACATGTGCCTTCCAATGGAAGGGATGGGTGGGGCCCGTCCCCAGTCAAGTAATCAAAAAAAAAATAAAAAAATTAATATATATATATATATATATATATATATATATATATATATATATATATATATATATATATATATATATATATATATATATATATATATATGAAGCACAAATAATCTAAATGAAATGAGCAAGAAAAATTATTCTTTTATTTAATTATTTAAAAATTTGGATTTGCAAATATTCGATGTTCAGTCTTTAACATTGAACTTCCGTCTGTCAATAGCTGAACAAATGGTAGATTGCATAAGATTTTCTTTATATTTATTTACACTTTGCGGATATTCAATCGGGTAGAACGGTCAAGTTTACTATTACGAGAATACAATTTTACGTTTGTTGTTAATTTTCGTTCATTGATGGAATGATGGGATTTAACTTTAGTAGAACTTCATTTTTCGGATTGTCCAGAAAGTTTGTAGCGATTTTTTAAAGAGAAAGAGGAGCGCAAATGGTTTATGCATATATTTTAGTATATTATGTAAATAAGTTTGGAGTATTATGTCATTACCATTAATATTTACAACTTTTTGCCAACGTTGGTGGGTTTATAAGGCCTTTTTGCAAAAAAATAGCATCTTTGTTGCCAAAAAATATCAACAGGTTGTTTTTCACCTCTTCCTTCGATTTTAAAAAAATCCTACTTAAACAATTTTGGAGCGGAATATATGGTTATCCAAGGGAGAGATGGGGTAAAACATCCTAATTGAAGCTCGGCAATTTTTGCAGGGTCCCAATTAAAACTCGTGGTTGAGCATTGTCATGGTGAAGCAAGATGCCTGTCCTGATTGTTAGTGCTGGCCGTTCTTCATTAATTGCAGTTTTAAGCCGATATAATTTTAAACAGTAGAGGTCGGTGTTGATGGTCTGGTTGCGAGAAAAAACTCAAAGTATATGTATCCTTTCCACTACCACCTTTGCCCCCTTCAGGGTCAAACGGTGGAGAGGGATATGGAGGGACCCCCCGCTTCTTCTTCTTCCACTACCACCAAATATAAAGCATAATTTTTTTTGGACAAAGGTCGCCTTTTACCGTACTTATCTGCTATCTCATGAACTATGGTGTGAGGATGTTTGGATATTCTTTCACCCCTTTGTCCTTTAATTCCTTGACATCAGTGCTGGAAGGACGGCCAGGATGATGTCGGTCTTCCAAGTCAAAATCTTCGCCCATGAACCGACCAAACAAGTGCACCACGATCTCTGCATCTCTCAACTACACCACGACTAACTGAAGGCAAATCAAAGCGAATCTGAACGTAAATATTTAAATACCACAACATTACTGCGTTAAAAGAGCAACTAAAGAAAAATCCTTACGAACTTTCTGAGCAATGTAATGTTTTTTTTTAATTTTGGAGTTTTTCAAATTTGAAAAAAATATATCGAGCAAATAATAGATTTCTAAAATCAAAATGTGAAAATATACACATGCGAAATATATACAAAAAAAATGCGAAATATATACAAAATGCGGTAAAAATACCGTCAAAAACTTTTCAACTTTTATGCTTAAAACCTGTAAAGAAAAACCACGAATTGAAAATAATTTGTGATAAAAATTTAGGTCATTACCGATTAAACGAACATTACTCGATAATTACTAGAGGATTACCTTAAAGGCAATTCGATTCAAGAAAAACACGTTTTAAAACCGAAAAATATTCTCCATAAATAAGAAATCTTGGTGTTTGGATCATTAACACCTAAAGAAATGAAAAACAAACCAATCAAAACTCTTCAAACACGTGTAATCGCAGATGTTTCAGTAAAAGAGGCATTTTTTAAAAAGGTCAACTTGATTGTGGGTGTTTATCCTATTTTTATCAGCGATGACTAGTGACATAATTCAAAATCTATATGTTTAAGCACAAACTTTTTTTATAATTAGATTCTTCTTCCACACCAACAGGATAATTTTAAATAATATATAATTATTACAAAATAATCAGAAACTGTAATAGTGGATTTCATACGAATCAGACAAGTCTTCGGTTTTGTTTTAGAGCAGGCACAGCGGTAACACAATGGTGATAGATTTTTGGTGCATTGAAGGGTTTCTTTAGCGAGAATCATTTATCATGGCCGTATGCTATTTCAAGACAATTTTATATTGATTTTAGACTGAAAATTTGTGAAATAACATAAGCAAGCTAGGAAAAATTCGTCGAGACTTGTTTCACAAAGATAACACCACTCAACAAGTTAACTTACAAGAGTTGATGCAAATGTTTCAATATACATTTATTTATCTCTTTCTCTTTATTTTACAGCTTTTTTTTTCAAAAAATATCGAATTCTTTCATTATAAAAAGTGGTCCATGGGAAAAGAATGTTTTTTTTAAAGAGCCATGCTTTCATTAACTTCTTGAAAAAAAATATTAACAGGTTATTAAAAATAAGATAGGCCGGGATGATTTTTGTAACATTGATGAGAATGCTCTTTTTTCATTTTATTTAGGTAGTTATTAAAACACCTTTTCACAGAAATGACCTAGCACGTCTCATTTTCAACTACCTGCTTCTCCTTTATATCACGGGACCATTGAAATTATTTATACCTGGCTTTGGACGGGACAATATAGGAATTACCACAAGACCGTATAGGCCCTATTTTTACAGTACGAGGGTTGCTATTTATGTATCCGGAATAATAAATAAAAACAAATATTTATCATTGAAAATGTTTTTATTGCTTTTCAAAATATTCTCCGCGATGATCGATACACTTTTGCATACGTTTGAACCAATTTTCATAACACGATTCGATCATCGAAACGTGCATTTTGAACGCAATAACCGCTTCTTCTGGCGTTAAAAATCGTTGACTCCGTGGTATATTCTTCTCGGACGGGAACAAAAGGCAATTATTGGGTGTCAAATCAGGACTGTAGGGTAGATGATCCATTAATTCGAAGTTTTGACCGAACAAATATTGAGTTGTTCGGTGCGATGTGTGAGAGCTCGTATTGTCATCGTGAGGGATAATCCTGCATTGCTGGTCATTTTTTCTTATTTCTTCAAAGACTTCTGGTAAACAAAAGGTTGCATACCATTTGTATTCAGAATTGACTGGTGCCAATAAAAACAAGTTACCATTTGCTTCAAAGTGCTTCTGGCGCGAACAACTTTTGTTGGATTTGGCTCATTTTGAAACATCGATACAATCGACTCCTGTTTACTTTCGGGTTCATATACATAGAACCAAGATTCCTCGCCTGTGTAGACGTTATACACGGCTTTTGAACATTTCTTTGCATCAATCGACACGAACCTTTTTTTTGAGCGATTGCCGAATTATGCGGAATTCAACGTGCGCAAATCTTTTTCATGCCTAAATGTTTATGTAAAATATTGTGTATGCTTGTCATACTAATGTTCAGGGATACCTCAATCCCACGGTATGTCATATGACGATCTTGATTTATCACTTCGCGCATAGTATCGATGTTTTCTGGCACAACAATTTTGGACGACCTTCTATAAATTTGCCCGTAAGCGAACGACCGCTACGATTGAATTCACTAAACCAGTGATATATAGTGGTTTTAGATGGTGCTTTATCATCAAAAGTGAATTATCGATACATTGTTGTTGAAATAATCCACATCGAAACTCGTAGTAAAGCATCGCATGAAAATGTTCACGAGTTAATTCAATTTTTTGCGTGAGATTGCGTGAACGTTTCAAGTCACTAAATACTAAACACAAGTCAACTCACTCAAGTCATTAAACACAAATAACGTCCGTACGACAAAACGTTCTCACTTCGTATACAGACAACAATGTCAAACTTTACGATGTATATCTTAGATGGCGCCTAGCAACACCATTGTTACTAATTCCGGATACTCAAATAACAACCCTCGAATTCTACGAACCTTTAAGGGCAGTTTTATCGTATTCTATAGTTTAGTTTGTTTCTGTCTCGTTTATAGTACAGTTAAGTGTTTAAGTCGATTTTATATAAAATGGCCAGTTCTAGTCGTCGATTTTGTAAAAATTCAGCGGATAAGTTTTGCTATATATGCGGACGATTTACATATCATACATCCGAGGAAGTCAAAAAAGCCTATCTTTGATATTTTAAGTGCTAAATTGGAGATCAAGAAATGCGTGCTGTGTGTACTGTCACGTAAATTTAGTGCAGTGGATGCATCGCAAGAAAAAAATTATGCCGTTTGCTTTTCCTATGGTGTGGGGAGAACCTACTGATCATGTAAGTGATTCCTACTTTTGAATAACTAAAACAGAAAGGATTTCAAAAAAGTATAGTGACAAAATTCAGTATCCAAATTCAGTTATCCTAAAAAGGTACTTTTTTCGCCTCTCCATATTAAACTTGAACTAATAAATACTTTATCAAAGCCATGAATAAGAAGGTTTCAAGTACCTAAAAGAAATATTTCTACAATTAAGTGATGCAAAACTAAAAGATGGCATATTTATTGGACCTCAATTAAGGAAGCTTCTAGGTGATTTCCGTTTTCAAGAAAAAATAAAGGAAAAGGAATTAGCAGCTTGGAAGTGTTTTGTAAGTATAGTAAAAGGATTTCTGGGCAACAAGAGAGATAAAAACTATGAAAACCTCAAAGATGAACTCTTGAAAGCCTATGAAATACTGGGGTGTCGCATGTCCTTAAAAATACATTTTTTACAAATTATTGATTGATTTGTCCGTTACTTTGTGATAGTTCATTTTTTAAAAAGGAATACAACAATTTTTTACTTTGTTATCTATCACTTTTATTTTGAAACAAAATTTGTGTGACTATAGTTTCGTAAAACGAATTTACATTCTCAAACACTACTTTAAAACCTAAAAAAAAGTTTTAAAGTAGTGTTTGAGAATGTAAAGTCGTTTTACGAAACTATAGTCACACAATTTTTTTTTTAAATAAAAGTGATAGCAAAATAAAAAAATGTTTTATTCCTTTTTTCCCATTTGGATTCCCATTTGGATTTTTTTCCGAAAAATGTGGGTGCAGTAAGTGACGAACAAGAAAATAAGTTTCACCAGGACATCAGGATGGTGGAAGCAAGATACCAGGGACGCTGGAATTCATTCATGTTACGCAACTACTGCTGGTTTTTAAAAATAGATAATGCTACAGAATACAAGAGAAAAAAGTGAAAGTTTTTGTCGCTGTATGACATCTCATGAAATATATTTTTTATTCCCACGTTTTATACGTTTTACTTGTTTACATTAAATAAATATTAGACTGTAAAAAGATGTTGTTGCCTTTTTTTCCCCACCCTGTAGCTTATTATTTTCGGATTTAGGACTACAAAATACTTCATATACACCTATTTTCATCAATGTTACCTGAAAATAGTTTAAATTTGTTGACCTGTGTAATCAGTGTAATGAGTTTTTTTTCAATAATTAAGTGCGAAAAATAATTTTACGCAAGTAATGGCGATTTTCACAAACACACACAATGCTTCCCAATGTTTCCTCAACTCGATCACGTATAGCAGTCTTCAATTTTTAGCGTGTGTAAGGCATACGTTCATAAGGCGTGATTTCCAGTATGCCGAGAGATAAAAATCACACATGTGTAGGTCCGGTGTCTAAGGGGACCAAGGTATATGACCAAAGTGAGAAATTGCTTCATTAGGGGATGTAGTTCGAAAAACATTCATGGAATCTTCGGCCATATGAATCTCATTTTGTTAAAACCACACAGTCATTCTGTTTGAAAAGGTTTTCAAACATGGTTCCAAGGCGAACTGAATTAATGACTGTGTACTAGTAAATGGCCTCAAAATTGACCTCCAGACCTTTGTTTTACACTGCTTGCATTTTAATCATGGACTCACCACGTTTGACAAATAAATCGTAAGTAGACATCCACAATGGCATGATGGATATTAAACAGTATCATAGGGTCGATAGCCACCTGGTGCAGGTCTTCTCTCCCTCTACTAGCCGAGTACTACTCACTCCGAAAACGTCCGTTTCCCGTGGGCCACCTTGTTATTAACCTTAGGAGATTATGTTAAAAATATTGCTATGTCAATTTTTGCTACCAGATCAAACTGTTGAAGCGAGATCACCATCTGTGAGTGTATAAATGTTTTTCGAAAATTAATTCCAAACCAAATGCAAATGTATCGAGTTGATGTGTTGGTTGCGTGGAAGAAGCTCACAGTGTATGGATTCCTTCCAATCCGACCAAATGTAAATGCGGGCCTCTCAAGGCAAACTTGACCTTTCAAATTTAAAGCATAATGTGACTTAAATGTAAGATATCGACAGATATTTTCAATTTGCATCAACTTGACTAATTGCAGGTAAACGAAAACGAATTTGAACGCAAACAGTGTAAATACCGCATGTATTAGTAACATGTAAATAACTATTACTAATCCAACATAGATTTTTGTTTACCAACGTTAAAAATGCAACAAATGGAAAATCCCTACAAAGTTTTCGAACCCAATATATTAATCTAATTAGAAAATATTTGTCTTCAATTTTCTTATAGTTTCTTCTTATTGTTTGTAGGCTCTTAATAATCTATATAGCAGCCTATGTTGAAAAATTTATTTATTTTCCAGATGTTTTCTTCTATGTTTAGGATAATGAAGTCTGCACATAAACAGAGGTACCGTGCATGACTGAAAAATATACCCCATAAATAAACGATTTCGTTTCGACATTAAAATGCAAAGACGAGAAATTAAAAAAAAAAGTCCAAACACGCGAAATCGTAAAGCAACGGCAGGAATTTCGTCAGATGGCGGCGGTGGCGGTGACGTGAGGCGGCGATCGCTCTTTTCTGCGGAATCGGATTGCCGATAAGCCCACGCTGAAATCGAAAAAAAAGTGAAATGAGAAACATCGCAACAGATTCGACCGACGGGCCAGCAGCGGGACTGGTTATGCAATAATTAGGTAACGCCCGATATAACTGCGATATCTAGAGGGCCATGCCCAGAAATTCCAAAACTGACCGACTCGAACCCGAATACGAGAAACATCGGTTGACGTGAATTGATTGTTTCGTCTTTTTTTATGAAAGTTTATATTATTATGTACATAAAAGACGTTTTATTTTTTATTCAAAACATAATCTATCAGTTAAAATGGAATATTTTGTGAAGGGTTAATTTAGATAAAAAATAAATATGTAGAAAGTTTATAATACAGTTTATTATACAACATAAGGAGATATGGGGTTTGGCGTAGATAAATTTAAGTTTTTTGCATAAAAATTATATATTGTTTGTTACAATGTAGTATGTTATGCGACTATGTAGTACGTTGCTCTGAATAATAATTATTAAGAAGTTATTGTTCACAATAGAAAAAAATTAGCATATAAAATTAATGTTGTAATAATTGTATACACCATGACGGTTTCATGTAGTGATAGATAAAATGACAAAATTACAATGAGTAGGCCTACCACGGTTATTATATCTTTTTCTGGCAAGGTATCTTAAGTCCTTTTTATGTTGTAATGCCATAAATCAATTAGTCCCAATACGTCAAGCAGTAAACATGGAGTGGGGTGACAAAGCGAAGCGTATAGCTGTTATAGCTCTGTACAAGAGCAATAAATCTGCAGCGAAAATTTTGAATTGGCCCAAACAACTAAAAATTAAAAAAAAATACTGTGCTGTGAAATGATCTAACGAGATTTTCTCGGTCCACGATAAAACAGGAAGTGGTAAACCTCGCGATATCATGATCCCATGAATTGTCAAAGCTGTCATTGAATTAATTCGGAGAAATCCGCGCCGAAAACAGAAAATCATGGCCCGAAATCCACCGCGGACTATGATGTGTATTATTAAACATGACCTAGCGCTTGGAGCTTACCGAAGATCTGTCGATAGCGAAGGCTAGTGGCTTGAGTGGCATGCGAACGGAGGACACAGAGACAGAGGCACACAATGACAGAGTTTACGTGGATAGGTCAGAGCTGCTGAAAAAAATTGGGAAAGTGGAAAGAGGTCATCACCTGGCTTCAATGGTGGTTTGATGGGGAGCCCAGATTGAGTTAATCGCTGCTAAATATTGTGTAGCATTTACAAATTCTCGATCGCTACTGGTAAAATTAATTTGCACGAGTTCTAATTGGAAGCGCATCTATATCATTCAAAACAAGGTCGAGACAGTCTAACTCTAAATCTCGAGCTGAACAGACGTCTCTATGCCTTATCCTTCCGACGGAGGTATATAGGTTAGCTGGCTAAGCCATGCACAGGCTAATTTTTTTGAGATTCTTGTAGAGGGTTTTATGAACTGGTAATTAGAGAACCCGGTCAATAAGGGATCAGGCCGCTGTAGAATTTGTTATTTCGGAGCCCAACCATTACGGAAATCAGACTTTTTGGAGCCATTCTATGTAGTACCCGGTCAATTCAGATTCCAGACCTTTTGGGGACCCCCGCAGTCGGACACGGAATTGCCAGTAGGCGTACTCATCGTTACTTAGATACCCCTGGTTCTGGATAGACAAGCAGCAGGATAAAAGAAAAAGAAGACCAGATAATAATTTTATTATATTTTTTAATGAGATAATGTTTCACGATTCTTTTTCGTCAAGTGCCTACTTCTCTGACTACCACCAGAAAATGGACAATGGACAGTTCGATCAGATTTATTATAGTTTGATTTAGCAAATTTTGGATTTGATTACTTTTGATTTAACTTCATTTGGTTTAAATAATTTAGGTAGATTTTGTATCACCTAATTTACAATTACTGAGTACTAGACACGAGCTCGTATAAGTTAGAGGAACTTGTTAAGTTTTTTTTTGAGGTTTTCCGCACTAAGATATTAGTGGATCACACCACTAAACCTCCTGGTGTTTTTCTTTTTGTTTTATTTTTATCTTTTTATATACTTTGTGTTGCTTTTTAATTGTGCTTACGTTTATTAAAAGTATAAATTAATTCAAGATTTTTTTTATAAGATAGACCACTTTTCGGGATCTATTATTCCATAAGATAATTTAACGAACTGGGTGGCGCCCTTTTTACGTGCCGCATCAGCTCGTCCATAACCTTCCCCGGTGCTCCCGGCGTCACTGTGGCTAGGATTTTTTATTTGATTTGATTAGAAGAAATATTTTGGTCACAATTGGCCCTCAGGAAGTTCGCACATTAAAATCCGCCATTCTATCTGCTGTGGAACATTTTAGAGTACAAGGTCTGTTCTAGACCTCACCGCAATATCGGACTCCTAAAAGCAGATTTGGTGAAAGCGGTAGCTCCAATATCGTTGGAAGTAGTGCGTGTGATGATAGAAGACCGGCCGGACCGTTTGCAGAAGTGTGTGAAAGCAAAAGTTGAACATTTGGAATAAGTTATAAGTATATTTAAGTTTAAGTTATAAGTAAAATATAAGTATACTTTTGATGTATTATCTAAGTAAGAAATATAATAATGTATTTGATGTAATATCATATATACAGTGTGGTGCAGAGGAAATGCATGTTTTTTGAATGGCTAGTACTTTGCAAAGAAAGCGGTGATGACCTCGCCACGCCGCCAACGGACAGCTCTGGTAATGCAGTTTTAGACATGGCACCGTGGACTTTGGAACGTCGTGTGTTTGTCGTCAAGCAGTTTTTTAGAAAGAGTGATTATGTATTTACCTTGCAACGTCTTTTCAGTTCAATATTGAAGCCGAGGATCAATTCCAGATAGAAACACGATCCGAGGAGGATCCTACCTGGCCTTCTCCGTGTCGTTCGTAATCAGTGAGTAGGGCGGTTCTTGTTAGTCCTCAGCGTTCCACTAGGCGCCAAGCTTCAGCTCTGGGTATGTCCCGTCGATCGCTACAACGCAGTTTGTATGACGATATATCTGACCATTTGCTATTCGTCATTAGTAGAAATTGAAAAAGTACCAGAAGAAATTATTTTGAGAGTGATGCACAATTTTCAAAGGAGATTGCAGATTGCGTGCCCGCGAAGAACGGCGACACTTACCTGATATTATTTTCCACTATTAAAATAAACAATGTTAAGCTTAGGTGAAAAACATGCGTTTCCTTTACATCACATTGTATTATAAATAAAAATTCTTCTTTCTTTGTTTTTCTACAAGGTGTTCCAAAAGAAAGTTTCTTTTTGATGTTGCGACATAAATAAAAGAGAGACGTCCATCAAAAAAACCTTTATTAATTATTGAAATATAAAATTCCTTATGACTGCTCGGTACATCATTTCTGGAAGGGCTGCCATTTCGTGTCAGATATTTTCTTTTGACTTCACCAAAGAACCCGGTTTATTGATGTAAATTTTCGATTTCATATAGTTCTATGAGAAAGAGTCTATATGACTCAAATCAGGACTCCTGGAGATCAATTTGTTTGGGAAAATTTCACGAATCTGTGGCAGAGACGTGTTGGAAGTGTGTGATGTTGCTCCGTTCTGCTGAAAACATGTTCTTTGATTATAACCAGCATTAAATTATAATTCAATTATTATTATTATTATGTATGATTAAAACATTGTTTATTGGTTTGCGTATTTTGAATTTATTAGTACAATGAAAATAAATAAATAAATAAATACATTTATCTATTAGTACAATAAAAATTATAACCTAAATTTAATAAAAATTTAATTCGGTTTCGCTCTCACTATCACTTTGATCTACAATAATAATAAGTGGTTCTATATTATTAGTAAATGTATTCCTATGTATTACTATTATTAGTAATACATAGCAATCTTCTATTTTAATAGCATGGTTAACCGAATTTATTTTATTTTCTTTGGGAATAATATCTACAACCTTCCTAATTAATGTTGCAGCACTTGCACTTAGAGTCGGAGAAATGTTTTCTGCTCTAACATTGGATTTTACATGATGCCACATATACTCAATTGGTTTAAAACTATACGAGGGAAGGCTTAAAATCGTATGTCCCATATCGGCAGCCATAGTATCACATACATATTCCTTTTTAATATTAAATGTCTTTAATATTTCTAAGATCATATGTTTTATGTGTATTTTCGAAATATATATCTTTTTTTAACATACAGTTCTGAATTTCCAGTTTAGTGTTATTTGCATTAGGTACTTAATTTTTTTGGCGGTTATGATAACTAGCATTGTCCATTACAATTACGCTTTCTTTAGGCATATTGGGCAAAAGGCTATTTATAAACCAGACAAACTATATTAAAAAGTTCAGCTGTGGTGTCGTCATGGTAGTCCAAAGATAAATGATTAGTATTTTATATTTTGGATTTAATTTAATATTTTAACATGAATAAGCTCAATTCTCAGGAGATTCGTGACTACTGATTAAACTTGGATTCATCACTACAGTCAAAACAGTGAGATTTACCAGGCCAATAATTTAATGTTTTATGGGATTCGCATGGAATTATCTTCATCGACTAAATAATCGTGATATGGAATATATGGAATATATTCCGGGAAAGGATTATGCTGGATTATAAGTTAAATTGTATAAAGAGTTGATGAAAAAGTACCCTTCCAATCATCCATCGGTGCAACAGCAAAATTGGTCATCTCACCGCAAAATCAAAATACCAAAAACCGCAAACTCAAAATACCAAATACCGCAAGGTCAAAATACCGCATCTACCCTATTTTCCAAACTGAATCCTCTTTGATTTCTTTAACTTTTCAAACTTGAAGAAATGGCTGCCTGGAAAGAAATTCATATCAGTTCATTATCGAAACAGAAGCGTATTTTGCAGATTTCGAGAAATCGTACTTTTTAAGAAGCATAAAAAAGTTGAAAAATCATTGGGGGAAGTGAATGTTAGGCTGCTGTGTTTCCTCTCATCCTCAGTTTGAACGGGATACCAGTTTTTTGTATGCAAAAATTATTGGCTTACCTTGTATATTGTTATATTAAATAGTTCGCTTAAGATAATTATATATTTGATAAAAATACAACCGTTTATGTTACATGTTGCTCTATATCCATCCAATTTTGGTTAATTTGCGTCGATTATATCTTTTGCCCTAAAATGTCAAGATTTTTACGCGCAGTATTGATATATGACCATAATTAAAATAAGGTATCATTGGAAAATGCACGTTCGTATCTGTTACTCATTCTAGTTGCGTAAAGGCTTAACTTATTACCAATAAAGAAACCCAAATTGTTCTATTGAAAAAAATCAAACGGATTTTACACGGATTTCCCTGAAATCAAACTACTTTACGATTGAAAATATATTTTAAAAGACAAGGAAAATATCTTTTTGCGCAACATACATGGCATATCTGGTACGATCGTAGTACACATAATATCGCATTAAATTCAACATTATTCAGGCCAAAAAATGTTTCTGACACGTTAAAAAAATTAATTGCTGTTTCTGTTACCGTTGATATTTTAAAGCGCACATAAAATACTCGTTGAATATTTATAGTAATTCGGCTTATTCCATATTTTCCATAAATTATTCCCATTAGATATATTTAAGTTTATTTCATCTTTTATAGGATGAAATTACTTTAAATGTTTCGTAACAGTTCTAATATTAGATACACAGGAACTTGTTTATAATGATTTATTGAACTTCTTTATAGGATTTCATGGTTTATTGTGATTTATGCTTATTTCTAAAGAGTTTTCCAGTGTGAGAACTTACGTAAAACGTAATAGCGTCAACACTGTTTGAAATGTAAATGGCACTTTTAAACTGCTGTGTTCAATATAATGGGTCAATTCACCATGGACAGATACACGATTCAACAGGAATTGGGAGTTGGAAGGCACCCGCTCACTGAGGAAAAATATAATCATTTCAACATAGCGCACTTCTGTATTAATGGGTTTGTGAACAAACATAACTGCAGGATCTGGACCCATGAAAATCTTCAAGTGATTTAGGAGTTAGCTTTTATATATTATATTTTTTTGATGACGATGATGGAAGTTATATTACTGTTAATGGTGTAATTGCTATAGGAATATGTTAACAAAATATCTTTGGCTTGCATTAATAAATTTGGATATAAACAAAGTTTTCTTTCAACAAGACGATGCGACTTGTTACACAACTTGCCAGACAATTGGGTTTTTGAATAATAAATTATTATTATATATTTTTGTTACTTTATTTTAAAACTTTATCATAAATAATATTGATAATCGATGCGAAAAACTGAAAAAAAATATTTGCAGTTAATTGTAAATAAATTAAAATTTATAAAATTTAAAATAAAATCACGTGACTACGAAAGAGCCACGATTGGCTGCCGTGTTTGTGACATCATTATGTAAAAGTGTTCTCACGTAAGTACTGTCAACGGCTTTTACCTGTGTATAAAATGTCAAAATTATTGAATTTTAGTGCAAACAAAGATTGTTGTTTACTAATTTAATTTAAAGAAAAGGAACCTGAATAACGGGTCGGCCCGGAATTTATACCGAATTTTAGTTAGAGCTTTTTTGGAAAAGCGGCTCGCAAAGGGTTTAATTTATTTTTCTGCTTCATTAAAATTAGGAATTTCAACCGAGCTAATAGCAGCAGTTTAAAAATACGGTATTTAATATTTTAGAGTTATTTGAAGTATATTGCTTGCTACATGACGCATGTATTGACATATTTATAAAATACATAAATAGATGGTAAATATTGGTTTTAAAAAATAATGAAAATTATTAAATATTGAATAAACAACAGATATTTTCTAGTTCTGTAATTATTTTTTGAGTGACAAAACAATATAATTCATAATTAGAAAAACAAAACACATACATACTGTTTAAATCACTAATTTTATTTCAATAAAAATACATTGTTAAAAAATACATAATAAAACTTTCCGCAACCTTTCTACTGTAATATATTATCCTTTCCCGGTTAGTATATTACAGTAGATTATAACATGTAAACTACATTAATAATCAATTCAGAATAAAAACAATCATTACCAAAACTTATATACATATTTGTTTTTATAATAGTTTCATTGTTTTCATTGAAGTTTGCAATACTTAAAACCACACCGTTTCTTCAAACAACCACACTAAACTTTATTCCCAACATTTTCAAAAAAAAATCCACCCATACTACATTATTGCTTTATTGTCTGAATGATTGTGGCGTGTTCATATATTTTTTCTTTTTTTGGGTTTTTCGCCACGATCTAAAACTCAAAAAAATATCAAAAATATCTGTTCTTATGTAAATAAAGAATCACTGAGTAAAAAACAAAAACAAAACAGAGACAAATTTCTCAGTGATTCTTTTTCTGTAATAAATTTGCCTAATGAACAATTTTTTTTAAATAAATATAAACTTTTGAACGTTAACGTTTCGGGAGGTCTTCTTCTGATTTCAAAAACGAATCTAAAAAATAAATTATATTAATATGAATATATACTGAAATATAAGAAGTAAATATATTTTGCACGTATGTCAATGATACATTGATAATAATAGTTTTAATGACAGTGACATACTACCAAAAAAATTATATAGGTGAGGTTTACTGTGTAATTATTGTGTATTGAAATAGTTAAACGTTTTTAATTGTATTCTTTAGAATCGGGAACCGTATTGATTTAAATCTACCGAAGGCATAGCAATACAGTTATTTTAATAAGAACAGATATTATTGATATTTTTTTGAATTCTAGATCGTGGCGAAAAACCCAAAAAAATATTATTGCTTTAGTTAAGGTTTTCAATATTTTAAATGATGGCGATTTTTCGCCACCAAGCTTTTACAAACCACCACATTAAACTCTTAATTTAATAATATTTGCAAATATAAATAAATCCAGCTGCTAACTAACTCTAATGCATGGCCAGCCAGAGATTTTCCAAATAAAAGAAGGCACCTAAACCATTTTTTTTTAAATCTTTATAGTCGAGGTGTGGGACTCTCCTGTTAAGGCCTACCCACTAGAAAACCGCTATATACCACAACATATCCCGGAACTGCTGTCAGCCTACCATCAGTCTTCAATGCCTATGATAAATTTCTAACCTATGTTTAAATATACCCTATCAAATGAATATGTTCAATCAATAGATGAAATGTACCAAAATCCTGAAAAACACTAAATATTTTAACTGTTTTGTTTTATTTAGAATAGAAATATACCATTTCCTTTACTTTTCGTTTAGGTTTTATAGTAGGTTTGCTTTTCTATTTTTCTTTTTTTTGCATACTCCTTCAAAGGTTTTTTTTCATGGAAAACTGCTTTGCCATCTTATTTATAATAGTCCTTAATTTAACTAGTTGATGATCATCCAACTGATCACACAAATTTGTGTACTCTTCGACCATCTACAAATTAGATTATCCTGTAAGTATAAGACTTTTCATATACGATTCCCTTCCAAATTGGTAGTGGAATTTTCTTCTTGTTTATTCGCGCTTTCTTCGTATCCTACAAAATAGACGATCCTGTAGGGCTTTCTCATTGTTACTACCCTCGGTTGTGTTGCTAGCTACATGTAGATTCTTGATGGACATGCAGGACTACTCCTTCCTACAAATTTGACACGGTAATTTGTTTCCCCTACATGAATTAAACATTATAAATAAAAGTTATGAAAACTAATGCAAAAAACAAAAAGAACCCTAATCTAATTTCAATCTTTCCTTTTCAACTTACCTTTGAGCCTCCATATCTTTATGTAACGATATATAACGTCGAAAACAGCACGGAAAGCCTAAATCACAATTAAAAGCAAGTATATTTTCAAATCGCTAGCAAACCAACAAATGCAGTCAAAGATTTAGGTTAAACCTATAGAGCAATGACTAGAATGGATACATTGTTGTATTTGCCCGGGACTGCGATTCTTTTTAAACGTTTTTTCGGAAAAGAAGCGAAAGTAAATTTCGGTATAACTTCCAAATTGTTCCGAGCCGACCCAATATTGGCGTCCCTTTTAATGTATGCTAACATTGTGAGGTCGGGTTTAACACACGGGCTCGGGTTTTTTCGGGAACTGTCGGGGCGTCATAGATACTAGTTTTAAAAATATATTTTCAATTTGATATAACTTCTAATTATACGGAAAAAAAATAAAAATATATTTGTGATAAAACCTATACATGATCTTTCCATTTATGACAAAAAAAATTGTCCCCAACCCCAATTGCAAGAGTAATATTGCAAGGAAAGTTTTCTGGTTATGTGGTTATGTTCTTGGATTATTTTTTGTGGGGTCATGTTAAATCTCTGGTTTATAGAAATAAACCTCGAACAATTCTTAACCTTAAATGACACATTCAGGGCACTATTAAAAATGGACCATGTGATATGTGGGAAAATTTGATTTTCAAAATACATTTCACCAAACGAAGCAGGGGGAACATCTGATTTTAAGATAAAATAAACATTACCGGATTAGCACTTGTATCATTGTGCCTCCTTGTAAAGTTCTGACGCTCTTATTGGACAACCTTTTAGTTATCCAAAAAGATAATTGATTATCCTCTTCAGATATAATGTAAAATATAATTCTGTCTGATGGATATCTGAGTCAGCATTATAATTTCTTCAAATTGTTTTTAAACTCTATGGTACAGATAAAATTATTTTCAAAAAAGCCGCGAAAACGGTATTGAGGGAGCAGAATATCCAAGAGAAAACGAGAGGATCGCCGCTTTAGACATTTTGCTTTGAAAGGTCGTAGCGAAATTTAAAAGTGTTGAAAACCATTTGGACTGTAAATTGTATTTTGTTGATTTTTTTTGGAGATACTGCTATTTGGTAAACATAATAAAAACAACACTAGAAATTGTAGTCAAAGCAGTAAAAATTTACTTCGTGGAAGATCTCGTCCAAAAGATGGGATTTTAAGAAAAGGACCATCCGAAATATAAAAAGTCGAAAGTAACTTCATATTTCTATATAAACACATTTCAAGACTACGACGTGGATATTTAGAATAAATGGAAGGCAGGAGAAAAATTGTATTCTTAAAGGGATCAACTTTCTGAACCCAAAGGGGCTTCACCGTAGGGAGCTGGAAATGGCAGGTACGAAATAAAAATGAAACCTTCTAATAGGTGTACCGGTTCATAATGTCAATTTTGCTAAGATATGGCGTTACTAATACATTTCTTGGTATAGACTAATAATATCTATGATATTTTAGACGTAAACATACGCCATCAAAGGTCAGCTTGTTATTAATTGTCATTGTGCAAAAAACATAGTTTTTCATAACATAAGTTTAATAACCCTTTTTCATTTGAAGGAAACGGCTGCTGAAAGTTATCTATTGTTGGTTGAAGCTTATGATGAAGATGCTCTAACCAAAAAAACTTGTAAATCATGGTTTAAACGCTTTAAAAGTGGTGATTTTGATATAAAAGATGAGCGTCCTGGTATGGAGGGTCCTGGACAGCCGAAAAATTTTGAAGATGCAGATATGCAAGCAGTATTGGATGGAGACTCAAGTCATACGTTGAAATAATTGGCGGAAGCATTGAATGTTGCCCAATCCACCATTTCCGAGCATTCACACGCATTACGAAAGATCCAGAAGAAAGAATGGGTTCCATATGAATTGAAGGAAAGAGACATTAAAAGGCGAAAAACCACTTGTGAAATTTTGCTTGCTGGACAGAAAAGAATAAATTGATTTCTTTACATCGAGTTGTGGCAGGTGATGAAAAATGGATCTATTTTGATAAGTGAAAAGGTAAAAAATAATAGGTACACCCAGGCCATGGAACATGGAAAGAAGACTTTACGGTGTATTTCGTGGGATAGCTGTGTATTACGAACTACTCGAACCTGGTGAAAGGATTACTGGCGATCGATACCGACAACAAGTGATAAAATTGAACCGAGCATTGCATCATTTTTCAACATTACAATGCTCAGCCCCATGCTGCAAAATGTGTAAAAAATATTTGAAAAATATTAAATGGGAATTGGGACGTCCTACCCCACCCGCCATATTCACCAGATTTAGTCTTTTCGGACTCGACATATTTCGATAGATGCAGCATGCACCTGGTTGATAGTCGCTTTACAATCTCTTGAGGAAGTCGAAAAAAGTCTTAATGACTAAAATTATCTGAATTTTATCAAAATCACCATGTTTTTTCGATCTGGGATTTGACAGTTGCCTGAAGAAAGTGAGAAAGATTACTTCGAAGATTAATTTTGCATTACATTTTTCATAAATAAATGCTAAAGCAAGTAAAAAAGGTCGAGGATTAAGTTGATGATCTAATAAAGGGTTTCCCAATAAGAGCGATATGATTTGAATTTGAAATAAAACACAGAAAATTCTGCCGAAAATGGTGCTCATTGCTTTTATTAGATGGAATATTTTATGCCATTTATGATTTAAACAAAATATCGTTCAAGTGATTATCTCGACTCTTCCTGAACTGGTTGATCCGATTGGCCCAATTTTCGATGACTTGGTGGAACATATGGGGTGGTATGGTGACTATGGCAGCTCGAATGGCTATGGCTGCTCAAAATTCATTAAGAGTCTCGGGTTAGATTGAATTATGTCCTGATGATGCAAACACGGTTAGTAAAACGCGTTAAATTTCTTCTTAGTAGTTTCTCTTTGTTTGGTATAATTTTCTTCGTTAGTAGCTTTGTAATTTCGTTTAGTATCAATAAATATAAAGAAAGTTGACGTTGTGAGAAACGGTCTTTGTAGACAAAAATATATCTACTTAAATAACCAGATAATGAATTATCTCATTTTATATCTGCGCATAACATTACAAAAAACCAAAACGACCATAAATTCGTAGAGTTACTGTCAAAGCTTTAATACATGGCCAACTCGTCGATGACCTGCCGCTTTCAATTGTTAATAAAATATGGAAAATATGGTTTGCTTTCGGCGTAACTGGGTGATCTAAAACGGTGCTACGATTATGTAACGCGGATTTTGCTAAATTATCGCGAACCAGTTCGCGAAAGACTTTCCTGTTACGTACGATTAAACCGATTAAGCGCGCGAGGCAGAGAAATAAATAAAAAAAAAATGAGTGGGTGGGTGCCGAATAGATTTTGAAGATAATGAAGGACAACTTGAATCGAGAGATAACGATTTTGATTTTCGGGTTGCGTAAATTTCGGTTAGCGGAGAATGATTAGCTCGTTTGGAATAATAATAACACGAACCTGTTTAAATAGACAATTTTTCAAACTCTTATTAACCTAGAACACACCCTGTGAGAAAGTTTCGACAATATGCCACTTTTGTTCTTTATAGAATATTATTTTTTAAATTGCGATATTTGTAAAGTGGGCTTTGATCTAATTCAAGTTTAATTAATATCCGTTTATTATTATATTATTATATAGTATTTTGACGAGTTACAATAATTTTCCAATTTAATTTAAAATGTTTATGGTATGTACTGATTAGATCTGCATGAGACATATCGTAAGATTATACATCTTTCGGCATTAACCTCAAACAAATGAAACAGAGATAAAAATATTTAATTTTGTAACTTGTGTGGACATTATCACAGTATTAGGTAACAAAAATCAAATGAAGCAATTACATTTACATTTAATCCAAAAAAGTAATATCTAATTGTTATTCTAACACTATGTAATTCTGGGAGTAGTACTGAACAAAGTTATCATGGAATAAGTGAAGAAAAACATTTGATCGTAGCATATGCAGATGGACTTGTTCGTATTAACACGATTGGAAAAATTATTAAGGGAGGAAAATGATGAACTAAAGGTGAAAGGCAAACGAGCCGATCTAGAAATATAGACAGAACAAAGGTAATGGAAAAAACATCTAGTCCAAGAAGAGAACAGAAGTGAATAACTGGCGATGACAATATTGAAGTTGAAGGAATTTACGTATCTGGGAAGCAAACTTGAAAACAACATCACACGAGATATCAGAAATCGTATTATGAAGGGTAACAAAGTTATATAACACATCGGTCAATAATCGATGGTCTGACAAATAAAACACAGTTCTTTTTTTCAAATTTCAACTTTATTCATGAATATATTCTCTTTGAAGAGCAATACAATATTTACAACGATTTTCTAAGATGTCAATACCTTTTTCATACAACGATTTCTTTTTTCCTTCAAAATATCCTTTAGTATAGGCAATTACCATGCATGGGCATGGGAGCGAAAGTTCTTTCCAGCGAGCATTTTTTTTGAGGTCTGAGGACAGTCATTGGCGGCCAGATCTGGAGAATACGATGGACAAGAAAGCAATTCGAGTTCAATTTATGTAATTTAGACATCGTTGCCAACGATTTGTGACACACGGTGCATTGTCTTGGTGAAACAACACTTTTTGTTGTTCGTTTGGAGACTTTTTTGCGATCTCGTCCTTTAAACGCACCAATAACGCTATGCAATCTTTTCTATTGATGGTTTTACCTTTCTTGAGATAATCGATGAGCAATATCTCATAATCTTGTCTGCCGATGATTGTGTTTTTGATCGCTTTGGACGGCTTCATCGGCTGCTGTGCAATCAGCTGACTCCCGATTTGACTCCGGAGTACAATGATGGATCTATGTTTCATCCATTGTCACATACCGCATGAAAAAATCTTTTTATTTCGCTTAAACAGCTCCAAACATTGCTCAGAATCATCAATACGTTATAGTTTTTATCCGGTGTCAGCAAACGCAGTACCCATTTCGATAGCAATTTACACATTCCCAAATGTTCATGCAAATTGGTGTAAACGCTTCCTTTCGATATCTCCATGATATCAGTTATCTCCTGCAGTTTTGCTTTGCGGTTTGCAACATAATTTTGTGAATTTTTCTGATCTTGTCTAGTGTAACCACCTCATTTGGACATCCAGAGCGTCCAGCATCATTGGTGCTTGGTGTCACGTTTGAATTCAGCATACCAACAATTACGGTTGATTTTCCTGGGGGAGAAACAGGGTAATGTTTATCAAGCTATTGTTTTGCTTCAATGGTATTTTTCTTAATCAAAAAGCAATTTTTAATCAACTCACGAAATTCTTTTGTTTCCATTGTTTTGAAAATAACTTAAAGCACAATTCAGAAACTAGTAGACAGATTGTCATAATACTTTGACACTTGACGTTTGAAGGTTGGCACTATCGACAACTGGTAAGGATTTTTCGTAAGTGATGCGGTCTATATGTCAGACCGGGGACAATCTATATGTTGATCGATGTATTATTCACTGCATTATGCCTTAAAATTTAAACTTTGTTAAAGAAACACGAATTTTAGAATCCATAAAACACTCATTCTGTCAGTACCAAAGAAAACAGAAGAGATGTTTGCAGTATTTGAAAGAAGAGTACTATACTAAGAATGTTGGTTCTGTGAATGACAATGATAATTGAAGCATATCTTTGAACTCAAGCAATCGTACAAGGATCTGGTTTTTGTAGATTATGTGGCCGGGTCACGTGGCGAGAATACCAGAAAACCGAATAGCAAGGCAAATCAAGGAGGTGCGGATATTTCAACTACATAACGCATTGCATTTAAACTCTCCCTGGGGGTTGCTAGGGGTACTTCCCAATCATATATAACCCCCCTATACCATAATCTTTGTAACTGTAACTGTATGTCATACAATGGAAATTTTAAATTTTACCCTCTATTCCGAAATCGACTGAATCGTCAATGTATATCATGATCACTTAAACAAAATCTAGGCTTATTACTAAAGAAAATAAAGTTACATTCATTCTCTAGACGTTCTAACGAAAGCCATTTTTCAATGGGTGAGTGATACGGGAGATACGACTAATCCTAATATATATATATATATATATATATATATATATATATATATATATATATATATATATATATATACGTGACATAGAAATCCGAGCATCCAGTAAAAATGATTTAATTTCAATAATAATTTACATTCTTGATGTTTTAATATCAAAAAGACCAAACCAAAGCTTCTCTTATTTAGCCTATCGGAAACCTACCCACACAAACCGTTATCTAAACGCGAATTCACATCATTATCCATTCCAATTAAATTCGGTGGTCAAAACTTTAGTCACAAGATCTTTAAGATTTACAGACAAGGAACATAGGCAAATAGAATTTAATTCCCTAGAAACGGCACTAATTCAAAATGGCTGTGATAGGCGTCAAATAAAAAAGGTATAGTAATAAAGTTCAGGCAACAAGTTATATCCACCAATCCACTAGAGAAATGTCCCAAAACTCCAAACTTCTTCTGCCATACATCAAGAGAGTTACCGATAAAATTTGCCACGTATTCAGATCTGGTAATATTATCGAAACGATATTTATAACAGAAAGTAATATATCCAGTTTCCTTAGACCACAAGAGCCACATGATTTCTATGACATTTCTTGTTCTGTCTGCTCCCAATCATCGGCTCCAAACCAATAAATGAATTCAAAATCGCATATACGAGCATTCTCTCGCCGTCCGAAATTCGGATTTCTCCTCAACTCTAGCAGAACATCATATCCAAACGGGTCACAAAATAGATTTCGACAAGGCCAGAGTAATCGCACTTATATATTCCTACAAATCCCGCTTAATACGTGCAGCAATTGTGATCGATAAACCTCCAGACTGGCAAAACAAGAGGGACGACGGTCTTAGAGTTACCAATACATGAAAACCTCTTATTTCCAAATTCCAATCAAATGTCCACCTCAACCAACCTTTATATATATATATATATATATATATATATATATATATATATATATATATATATATATATATATGTATGTATACTGTATATATACATATATATATATATATATATATATATATATATATATATATATATATATATATATATATATATATATATATATATGTATGTATACTGTATATATACATATATATATATATATATATATATATATATATATATATATACAGTGTGTCGCATTTAAGACGAAGACACCACCATATTTTCGTTATTTAAAGAAATACAGATTTGAATTTTTGCACAGTCATACAGGTTTATGTGTCACATTTTTTAAAAATACTCAACTGAAATCTGAACTTTAAACTCAGCCTACTACGAATTCAGAAACAGGGTTAATGATGGATATTTTGCTTCGCCTTAGAGATATCGAAAAAGGTTATTAGAAAAAGTTGTTCAGAATATTATTTTTACAGCACATACCGAGTTTCATGACAAAATTCGCGTTTTTAATGTTTTCATTATTTTGGTCTATTCACAAAATGATTACAAGTTTATTTTTTAATTTGATAATTAGTGTGCCATGGAAAGTAAAAACTTAACACATTGTCAATTTAATAGTATCACATATTCAAGTATTTCAGTAAAATAAATAGACTCACAAAGAAATAATTAATTTATTATTATGGGAAACAATTTTTGGTAATTGATCAAATTTAAGAAAAAGTATAGAACAATAATTTTCATAAACTTGAAGAGATTTACCACTAAACACCAAAACGCTTTTTTGAACGCTCGACGCACGTTCTTTAACAGATTAAATCATCTCCTGATGATGCTAACATGGTTAGCGAAACGTGCGTCGAGTAGTTCAAAAAAGCGTTTTGGTGTTTAGTGGTAAATCTCTTCAAGTTTAGTATTTCACACCAAAGGTTCCAACAGAAGAATTGAATAATTTTCATAATACAAATAATTAACTATCAAATGTGATCTCTCTCAACTAATCCCTCTATTTGAATACATTTTTGGATTCGTTAACGATTCTGTCGTAATAATTTTGTGTATAGACCAAAATAATGACAAAATTAAAAATGCGAATTTTGTTATGATACTCGGTATTTGGGGTTAAAACAATATTTTAAACAACTTTTTCTAATAACTTTTTTCCATATCTTTAACGCGAAGCAAAATATCGAGAATTGACCCTGTTTGTGAATTCGTAGCAGGCTGAGCTTAAAGTTCAGATTTCTGTTGAGTATCTTAAAAACCGTCACCCATCAATCTGTATGACTGTGCAAAAATTCAAATTTATATTTCTTCAAATAGCGAAAATATGGGGTGTCTTCATCTTAAATGCGATACACTATATATATATATATATATATATATATATATATATATATATATATATATATATATATATATATATATATATATATATATATATATATATATATATATATAATAGTAGGTCTGTCTGTGACCGTGTAACTTCTGAACGAGTTGGCCGATTGAAGTCATATTCCCACAATATATTTGTTTTGTCGATACGATGGTTCATATCCGATAGGTGGCGCTGTAGTCAAGTTATTAACAAATTCTATATGTAAAAAACGAAATAATTCATGTTTACATAATATGGCACATGTACATCATTTCTCTGTTATTGCGTTAATCAACACATTTTCAATATTTATTGTTAAAAAAAAAATATCAATTATTATTTAAGAAGTAAAGTACGTATATTGCTTTAGTATGGTGTGTGTGCTTAAACGTATGATCATAACAGGTCTTTCAGAGATCGTCGAAACAAGTATATCATTTGCCACACACTCTATTATTTTACTTAGATATTATTTGACTCAGATAACTCCTGCTCATTAAGGATAACGCTCTTTATGGATCCAAAAGATGTTGTAAAATCCAAGTAGGACATCATTTATATATGTGCGAAGGTTTCGAATCATGAAAATATATTAATCATCCAGCGTCTCATAAAACGACATTTTAAGGTATAGACAGATAAATTTAGGCAAGACACCAGTTAGCGATAGGCTCCGCACCAGAGGTGCAAGAACAGTGAGAAGTGCTGAAAATATTGTACGTGTGGAGCAAAGTGTGGAAGAGTCTTCTCCATGCTGGGAAATTTCTTCACGTAGTTTAGGCAGAATTTTGAGAAGTGACTTGCATATACTTCCTTATTACATTCAAATTGTTCAAAACCTGTTACCTACAGACAGTAATAAGCGATTAGAATACTGTAATGCCATTAGATCTTATAATTTCGCAGGCTGCGGATCATTTTTTACGGGGATATTTAAGATAAAGGTTTACAGAAATAAATCCCAAATTATATAGCAACTCAAGGATAATATCCTTGCTGAAATGGCTGCATTAATATCAGATATATCGACAAAAGTTATGGAAGATGTATTAAAAAAGTTAAAAAGTTGCATTGCCGTTAATGACTCATATTTATCAACAAAATTTTCAAAAATTAACACAAAATTTAAAGATGACGTAAATACATAGAAAAAATCTGCCTTGTTTCATTTAATATTTATAAATAATTAAAATGGTAGGCTGATTCTTGCCCCACCCGTTACATCATATTTTTATAAAATATTTTTTACGTGAATTAACTGTTCAGCAAATTCAAAATTGCAAATAATTGGATATGCATCATTAATAATGCGCATGCTAGTCAAAAAACAAAAGTAATATTCTGAATTTCCAACAAATTCCTAGTAATTTTATTTATAAATCTGAGTAGTAATAGTAATATTATTATACTTTTAAAAAAGTTGCGAATTCTTTATTTAATACAATAATCATATATTTTACATGTCTATAAATGAAGAAGTTAAATTTTAGTGATTCATTTTCAGAAACCACACAAAAAAATGGTAATTTTCATTTGTTTCCCTGTTTAGAAAAACTCGGACATTCGAACCATAAGAAACCTCACCCATATCTGACCATCTGGTACGGAACGGATATTGCGTCATGCCTTCGTATAATCGTCTGGTCATTATTAAACGTGCACAAGTCTTTTGTAATAATTACAGGGGTAGATTACAAGAAAAAAAATCAGGTTATACTTAAGATAAAATCAATTGTTATTTTAAATATCCTAAGTTTATGACCTGAAGTTATGGAAAGTTATCAAAAATACGGTAGATTTTTCAAAACAAAATATAAAAATTTCAGTAAATATAAAAGATGTCATTAGTTTTAAAAAGTTGTGTGTCTGTCATTATGTGATCAAAATATATTCTTCATTTGATATATATATCCAAATATTTGGATATTGTCCAAAAACATTTATACACACTTTATTTTCTGATAACTGACTCATACTGCATTCTTTTTCAGATTGATCTAATTTAAAAAAATGTCTGCTACCAGACTTACCTTTGAGCAGCGGAAATGTATCCTGAAGTATTATTGTAAATACAAAAATGCGAATAGAAGTCCAAAGTTAGTTCAGGCAAAAATTTTAGAGTTTAAGTTCAATTAACCGCGACAACTGCACTTACTGGGGACCTGAGAATTCATACATCATGAATATAATAAATAAATAAGAAGAAATAAGAACATCATGTTGATTTGATGCGAGTCACAGTGTGGTGTGGCTTATCTGCAAAAGGATTAATTGGACCTTTCCTTTTTTGGTGGTACTTTAACTGGTGCTGGTTACCTTAATTTGCTACAGGAAGCAGTGATCCCACGCATTCGGGAAGCTTTTGAGGGTGAGAAGTTTTATTTTCAACAAGATAAAACCCACATTATTATCATTACGTAAGGGCTTATCTTGACGAGACTCACCTGACCTTACTCCGCTCGACTTATTTTTATGGGAATACATTAAACGCAAGGTTTATAAGACAAAACTGGCAGCAGTGAATGAAATAAGATTATCGATTGAAGGAGAATGTTGACAAATACCAATGGAAATGATTCTCAATGTTTTGCAATTCCATTACTAAAACCCTAAAGTAAACTGTTTTGTTTACTTTAGTTTGTTTTAAAAACAAACATAAACCAAGTATGAGTAAATATAATATATATCACAACGTACACATAAGGTCAAAAAATATTCCGCACAATGTAAATATTTCCAGCACATATACACAGAGATCCAGCCAGAGACTATACACTTAAGCAATCATAAATTCAAGTCGATATCGTCGAGCCATTTCAGTGCAGTCGGAATCATTGAGTTCTCGTAAGCCACCCTGGAGACTTCTCAAAGAGCAGAAGTTTATCAAATGGTTCATTGTTGTCTGATATGGGCCGGCGGCACTCACATCCAGGGGACGTCGCAATCTCTCATTTGTGCAACATGTCATTGCATCTGCCATGTCCGGTTTTATACCTATTCAAACGACTTAATGTCTACGCCATTTTCTAAGTCTGTGTCTATCCAGATTGGGTGACGCGATTTCAATCTATACCGGGGCAGGTTGTTCAGGTCCTTGCGAATGGGCAATTCTGACATATCTGCATCGTGTATTTTGTCCCATTGTTCTTTCGCTGTCTTTATCCTGCGAGGTTCCGGAGGATCAATATTACACAAAGGGAACCCAGCCAGGCAGTGGGTGTTGATTTCACTTCAGATATGGCCCTCATGGTATCATTCAACGGGACATTCAGTTTGTAAGTATATTTCATTTTGTACCACACTGGGGCTCAATACTCTGCAGAGGAGTAAACGAGTGCTAGCGCAGATGTTCGCAGTGTCTAACCATTCGCTCCCCAGGATAATTCTACTAACTTATAACTACTAACTTGTGAGTGAGGAATCCATTCAGGGTGACGCCAATATAAGTCGGGTTGTGATGGTGCCTTAACCTCTTTTCTCCAAAAAACACGTCCAGTTCAGCATATGCTTATCTTGTCGAGAGATGGAAAGCATAAACCTTTGATTTCTCTATTGCTTCTTCATATTTTCCTTTAATAGTCTTAGTTGATCTTTTTTGCCTGTGAATATGAAGAATACCCCAGAATATGACAAAAATAAATCACGCTGGAAGTCATTCAAAATTACTGATGTAGTTGGATTTATTTAGGGAGCTATGGACTTATTAAATCTACAAACGGTAACATGCAAGAAGAATTTTTGGAGTAATGCCATTCGGAATTCTGAAGACGCCCCTGATATAATTTCTGAACTAACAATGATAATTAACACAGTGCGACAAATAGATGGAGCATGATTTAATCATGCTGGATGGAGCATGATTTAATCATGCTGGATGGAGCATGATTTAATCTTTAGAAGAGAATGATGATGAGTATGAAAGTGAAAAAGAATAACCAGCATAAAACGTTTGGAAAATTTTCTACGACATTTCGAACGGCCCAAACCTTATGGAAATAGATAATGGGTTATGATCTAATAATGGAATGCATCATGAACATTACCCGTATTATAACAAGGGCCGGGGAACTTCTGCAAAATTTGTTTACTGAAATGAAAAGACAAAAACGACCACTTTCTATGACAATGTTTTGAGAAAATCGGTAAAAATATCGATGATGATCAATCGTTTTCATCGATTTGCTTTGTAACAAAGCAAATGGTCGACTGAGAAAAATTCGGATGATGAACAAATATATAGATTAAGATGACGAGGTGCTTTAATATTATTTCATCCCGCCTAATAACAATTAAAATGTTAACATTTTATTAAGCTTCTAGTTTCACATAACATATTTTCTTGATACGAACTGCATAATTATTTTGTAAGTTTTCTGAGTATTTTATAATAGCATTGTAATAATGGTTTTACAATATCTATGTAACTTAAAATATATAATATATAACAGGGTGTTTTTCTTTATTTTTCCTATTTTAATATACGTTCGTTATAAACCCGAAGTAAGGGGCACACAAGTGGTTCGCTTATATATATATATGACATATAAATTGGCCATGTCGAATGGAAGCCGCAATCACATCTAGCCACGCCATCCTACGGTAAACGGTCACAGCAGTCAGACTGTGCGAATTCGTTCGTGGCCCACCTAAGCTTGGGTAAGTACCAGGTATAATTGAAAAATAGTGAACTGGGTCCGTGGAGAAAAATATTAAAAAGCAAAGGAAGTTCACCCGTGCTCCACGTCAGGCTCCACCCAGTTTCTAGGATGGCGTGGCTGCATGTAATTGCATCGTCCATTCGACATGGCCAATTTATATGGTCATGGCTTTAGTTGTTCCTTCATCCGATCTTTAGGCGTTCAGCTTGAGCCCAACTGATGGAGGCTTAAGGCTAGAAACCGGTCCTGGGAGACGCTTGCTGGTGCCTTGGGCAGCGGATGAGGGAATGGCAAAGCACCGACGTGGAGCACGGGTGAACTTCCTTTGCTTTTTAATACTCTTCTCCACGGGCCTAGTTTACTATATACATATATATATATATATATATATATATATATATATATATATATATATATATATATATATATATATATATATATATATATATATATATATATATTAGTTCGTAGTGTTTCACGGATGGAAGAATACGATAGACTATTCGGTTGGGATGCCCATTCATATAATTCCTGAACTGTTGATATTTCCTTATTGACTGGTCGTTGAAGGCTTGCTCTCAATGCAATTCTTTGTACCGTTCCTCCAATACCATGGCATAGGCCTTTTGCCGTGAGATGTTGCAAACTAATGCCATTCAACATCAATCTTCTTCTTCTTCTTCTTGTCCTGGAGGTTAAGTTGACCCGAAGGCCCTGACTTGTATTCACTGATTTTTTCGAACGTCACGACAATGTCGCTTGTTCGAAGGGTTTTAGCTGCCGTCCTTTAGGCATGGAGGTGATGACCGAAGAGGATGGTCATACTGGGGCAACGGCCGGCAATGAAGCTGCCGTGGCTCTGATTAGCGGATTGTCCGAAAGGGACGCCGTCGCTAGGAATTTGTCCAGAAGTCTGGACAGGAATGTCTGAATCACTGGTATGTCAGTTTCCCGATGGATTTGCGCATTCCTTACAAACCATGGGGCACCTACTAACGTGCGAAGAACACGTGACTGGAACGATTGCAGAATTGCAATCGACGTTGGGGGGAGGTACGGAAACCAGGCCTGAGATCCGTAGGTGAGGACGGATCGGACCATGATTTTATACAAGGTTATTCGGATGTTCAGCGAGAGCTTACTTTTGCCGTTCATTAGGGGGTAAAGCAGACGAGCCATGGCTCTTGCTTTCCCGGTTACCTTCTTTAGGTGCGGCACCCACGTGAGGGCCTCAACATCAATCGTAAAATCTTCTTCGTGATAATATAGTATATGTTAACAAAGTTTTTAAAATGTTTAAACTGCTGTGGAGCACCATCAGAAAAATTTAGCCGCATTGGAAAACATTTTTTTTATGAAATCGGTAATTATTTTAAGATATACATGCACAGCGATTGTCTTATGATTATTGCCATCAGAAATAATGGCTAAACTCGCTGAACTGAACTGAACTGAACTGACTGAAGTTCGTTGAAAAATCGTTGCTTGATTATTGTTCTAATGATATCCCGAAGCTGTGTTCTGAATTATAAATACGTAGTTTTCAGCAAAGTTACAAATTGCTAAGAACTTATTATCTTGTAACGATTCTTTTGAAAATTTCATAAAACCAGATTGTTCTTTGGCAATGAAATCATGAGGTAAAATATTTACAACATGATCACAAAATATGTCAGCGAATTCTGATGAGCTCTTAATAAGATTTGAAATCCAATATTTATATGTGATATCATCTACAGCATTTTCATCAAATAAGGTATCTATTAAAATAGGGTCTCCCTTTTCTTGATGGGGGAGCATGTGTAGGTACCCTAAGAGTCTAAGAAGAGTTTAAACATCAAGAGACGAAACACCCTCCAGTTGCCCTCCAGTTGAAGGGATGGGTGGGGCTCGTCTTCAGTCATCAACCAACAAAAATGAAAATTTTTATTTGAAATATTAAATGAGAAAATACCTACACAGATTTTGACAATTAAGGTCGAGACATCATCTTCATGATTTGTGATGCGTGCCCGCTGACCTTCAAAAAGAAATTATACGAAAACAAAACGAAAGGTGACACCTTGGAATTTTTTAAAGAAAATATAAATGTAAATTTTGCCATTTAATCATTGACACCTCCTTACGGTGCATTGTCTCATTCCACCTACTGGTACACGTTTTTCTACAGCTTCTGTAATACGTCCTAAAAAATTTGCGTTGTAGATTTTAGCAGTTGGTCGGTAAAGATAAATATATACATACGTAGTTCTATCTGCTTGTAAATTATGGCATAGGATATTTCAACTACGCGTTCTTTTTTATTCGTGAATAAAAAAAAAACTATTATTTTGTTTTGAAAGCAATATCTTTCAAATGTCAGCCTCTTGCTGCTTTATAAATGGTTAACAGTTTGGTAAAGCACCTGGACAGTGGTTGCATGGTAACCTGATCTTAAAGAAGTACAGACTATTAAGGGCACCAATGTCCCTGAAAATTATTATTTCAACCTTAACAATAATAACACTGATACACAAAAATTAGTTTATTTTTTGTGACTTGAGCACAATGTGGTGTATTTTATGTCAAGTTATAGCGATATGCGTATTATTATTAATCGTAATCTCACCTTGGAATGCTGTTGTTGATGTTTACGAGGATATTTTGTTTTTGGGGATTCCCTTATTAATTTCCAGCAATGATCATAAGTAAACTGAGGTTCCATTTAGCATGATATCGATTTTGCATTATAACATTGTCTTGATGGAAATAATAATTACGTTGCCTTGAAGGAGATTCCATCCTTTTAATCTGGATGCTCGAAGTTCTGACTATAAGTTTTATAAATCGAATATCGAGCCGTCATTAAATTCTTGCATTTGAAAGGCAATGCGCTTACGCACATTAAAGCCGAGCTTACAACAGCAACCATGCTTTATCAACAGCATCCATGTTGTTTGATGATGGTGACATTTTGGACAGTTGAATTTAAACGTCGTCAAATTAGTTTCGTTGATGATGAACGTTCGGGACGGCTTATACATATATAAATACAAATAAATACAAATACAAATAAATAATATAGTATTATGCTATATGTGCTTTCTTCAATGTTATCGGTAGTGATTGTAGTTTTTGGCCGTCTCGAACGTTCATCGTCAACTAAGCTGGTACGACCACGTTTAAATTCAGCTGACCAAAATTATACGGTTGCAAATGGTGCAGAGTCCTCGGAAATATCGTCCACACGTCAAGTAAGTGTTTCACATGTAATAATTTAATTGCAGCTCTATAACTATAACATCTATGATAACTATAACATCGACTGACCTAAATGACTATTAATCAACAACTGAGCATCTAATATGGCTGAAATTTCTAAGGTTATTTTTTAATACATGCGCAATTATTTTACCAAAATATTTTTAATGATTAACGTCATCTTCATGTTGAAGTTAAAAACTTTTCAAACTACCCTTGTACTATATTAGTTAGGTAAAAATAGCAATCTGTCACATGGTCAATCTGTCACATGGCCACTCTGTCACATGGTCAATCTGTCACATGGTCTTTCGGTTCTCTCCAATTCATTGGCACAAACTGCATTTTATGATTTGCATCTTGCAATCAACCTATTAATACGCCAACCTATTAATATGCCTTGGTCTCTTGGTTCGTAAGCGCAAGTTCAGTTAAATTACATTTTTGCGATTTAAAGGTGAGTTTTCCGCACACATAACAAAACTGTTGTTATGCAGGTTATATAACGGATTGCATGCTGCATTTAAACTTTCTATCATGCTACTATGCGGTTCTAATGCAAAAGGTAGAAAGGTAATGTAATCACTAAAGCAAATGGTGTTCCATTGTGTTGCATTGTAGGAGGAAGCACTTAATAAGTCTAATATAATCAGCACACAACACCATAGCAAGCAAATGTCGATTAACAGGCATCCTCGAAACAGCCCTACTTGTACTAAACTCGAAGAGATTTACCATTAAACACCAAATCACTTTTTTATGAAGTTAGCATCATCAGGAGATGATTTAATTTGAGATTAAGATTAGATGATTTAATTTCAGATTAAATCATCTTCTGATTATGCTAATATGGTTAACGAAACTCGCGTCAAGCAGTTTAAAAAAAATGATATGGTGTTTAGTGACAAATCTCTCCGAGTTTAGTGTTTCACACCGAAAGTTCCTATAGAATAATTGAGTCCTGCCTGTAGACGAAAGTAAAACATCACGCATCAATTTCGTACAGCAAAAATTATATAACTAATAATTTTTTTAATTTCGAATTCTTCTCCATTATACATCTTCCATGACTTTCTGCCTCCATATCCTGTTCGGGCTTTTGTTCGGGCATCTTTATACCTGCTGGTAGTTTTCAAAAGATTATCTGTACTGATCTTCAATTTATTAATTTGAGATTCCCGGTCATGTAAATAAATATCGAGATTCTCTTATTATTATTATCTCTTCATTATAGAGTTGGAAAATTTCTTGATTTGGACATTCTATTTCTTTATTTGTTCTTCTACCTAATTAAATAGGTTCTCCTCATAATTTTCCTAGCTCATACTGCGGTTATGTTTTCTAGTTTTTATTCACCACCCATGTCTAACATTTATATAGCTTTGTTAGTTTAATGATATTGTCTAATATTCTTGTACATTATTTTCTTTACCAGGTCTGTAAATATGAAACTGGACTTTGCCCTAACTGTCAATGTAGTTATCACCAAACCGCGTCATTGGCGTAATTTCCTTGTTTACTGACAAAGCATTTTTAACTCACAATAATACAAGTTTTATACAACAGCATAGTTTGTAATAGCGTTGAACATGTCGAATTTTGTGCCTGGAAACTACGATTTGCGGACAGCATTGATTTTCTGTTACTATTTGAAGGAAATTGTTGCAGAATCGCATAGAATGCTTGTTGAAGCTTATGGTGAACATACTCTTGGTAAATCATACTGCTTTGAGTGGTTTATAAAATTCAAAAGTGGCGATTTTGACGTGATAAACGAAGAACGTGGAAGACCATCGAAAAAGTTTGAAGACAGCAAATTGCAAGTATTGTTTGATGAGGATGACGCTCAAACGCAACAACAACTCGCGGATCAATTAAATGTGACACGAGAAGCCGTCTCTATACGTTTGAAAGCCATGGAAAAAATCCAGAAGATGGGAAAATGGGTTCCACATGAACTAAACGAAAGACAGCAGGGAAACCGAAAAACCACTTGCGAAATGCTGCTCGCCAGATGTAAAAGAAAATCATTCCTCCATCAAATTGTGACTGGCGATGAAAAATGAATATATTTTGAGAATCCTAAGCGTAAAAGACCGTGGGCAACTCCAGGCGAACCATCGACATCGACTGCAAGGCCAAATCGCTATGGACCGAAGACAATGCTCTTTGTTTGGTGGGATCAGAAGAGTGTGATCTATTATGAGCTGCTAAAACCTGTGAAAAGCAACCAGAATATAAGAAAAAAACAACTCAAAGTAATTTTTCTTCATGATAATGCACTATCACAAACGGTAAAACTGGACGCGTTTAATTGGGAAATACTTTCTAATGCGGCGTACTCACCAAAACTTGGCTCCATCCGATTACTACTTATTTGCATAGACTGGACACGCACATGCTGAACAACGCTTCACTTCTTACGAAAATGTTTGAAAATGGCTCGATGACTGGTTTACCTCAAAAGAGCAACTGTTTTTTGGCGTGGTATGCACAAATTGTCAGACAGGTGGCGAAAATGTACAGCTAGCGATGGGCAATATTTCGAATAAAATATTTTTCATATTATAAACGTGTATTTTCTATACAAAAATCCCGGTTTCATATTTACATACCAATTCCATGTTCCATGTTATTTTTTTTTTAATTTATGCATCCTTTGTAATAATCCCGCGCAGTTGTTACCACTTGTCAGTCAGAACTATTTCTACCTATTTTTCGAACCTGCAGTTAACTAATGGCTTAAAATACATATAGCTGATGGTCTCCTTAAGATATTCTGCTCGTTTTCGTATCTCTCGTATTTTCTTTTCTTCATTATTTCTATACTTAATTTTTTGGTGCTGTTTTCAGATTATCAGAAGGTCTGAAGTTCCTTATTCAGACTAACTATTAGCTTATACTAAGCAATGATGAGTTTTGTTTATTATGAAAAAGTAAATCTCCTTTATGTTCTATACACTTTTTCCATTTTTCGGACAACTGTAAAATCTCTGATGGAAAAAAAAATTGATCAGGGATTTTCCGAGAGGCTTTTTTCGACTTCCTCAAGAGATATGAAACGGCTATTAACCAGGAGATCTTGCAGGGATCAGAAGAGATAAAGATCCAAATGAGCCAAGACTGGAAAGTACGGCAGGTGTAATAAAATCTCCCAGTCCAACTCGGTGATTTTTTTCCAGAGACCGGTTTCCTGTATCCGGTTGTCCTGAAGCAAAATGACTTCCTTTCTTCCTTTCTTTTCCCAATATATTTTTGAAGTGGATGTTTAGTTTTGCGGTACTGATTGATGCTGCACACCAGGATTAATTAGAGGATCCACAGGTCACCTTCATATGAAGGAACGAAGAGCAATGAGACAAAAACATCAAAGCGTGTACTCTTACTCTTAGGTGCGAGTTCATAGGGAGATCGAGTTCCAACGACTCCCCTTTTAAATTTTCTATAGCTTGTACATAATTATTCGTTTAGATATAGCTTTCAGTGTTGCTCCGAGTTCCTGTCCGAACTCCAATTCAGAATTGATGGAACCACTTCTTACAAGTACTATACAAAACAGCATTATCTCTTAAATCCGCATGTTTTGAGCTTCCACAGCATTATTTTTCAGTTGAAAGACGAAAAGAAAGCAGTGCTTCAAATATTGTTTTTCGACTACAACGCGTCTACAACTAATTTTTCAGGTTATATTCGCAGTAAGCTGATATATTATACTTCATTGTGCAGCTGAAATATATTTTATAATATTCCTATTCCTGTTCGTAATATAAATTCAGTGTAAGCGTTTTACTTTGACTAGATTGGTTTAACTTTTTGTTATCAAATATTTTAAAGAAATAGTAGAAAAACTGTATCAACTAATACATGGTGTAATACTGTATCTAAATCTATGGATATCGTCAATAAATAACGTTATGAATGCAAAAAAACCTTTCTCTTCGACATCCGTCTAAGATTGAAAATTAAAAACGCGAACCAGATCATATTTCCTTTCGAATCCTTCGTGGCCACCAAAAGAGGGCGACCACCCCTCTAAAAACCGAAACCTACAAGGCTCGTCCACATAGAACTTTTGATCCAGTTCCGATCACACATCCATCGATGAAAGAGCAATTTTTTCATACCGGTAAGACGCCCAGTGAATGAACGAAAGTAAAAGTGAACCGTTTAAAGAATTCCAAACAGCAAGTTCATACGTAGACAGACACACACGCTTAAGTAACCGCAGAAAAAGCACACTTGGCGCCCGAACAATTGGTTCCATCGCGAATTTCGGCACCTGCTTTCAGTTTTCCACTCAAACATGAGCTAAAAGCTCATTTTTTCTCGATTGTTTTGTTTTATCTAGTAATTTGGGTTTAAACAAAATGAAAACTAACATAAATCTTTTGTTTTCTGTTTTCTTGAGTGCTTTTCTTATCGCGTCCGCATCTTCAAAACGCGATTGTCCGACAGGAAAAAAGTCTAGTTCGAAATTAATCTGTTATTATGGAAATTTAGATGAAATTAATGGTTGCTATTGCACTCACGTTATAGTACCATCTAATTCTGACGTTAAGAACATCGAAAGGGTTCGATCCGAAGCTAAAGGGGTGAAAATTTTCGTCAGTGTCAATGAGTTTAATCAGGTGAGCCATCTTGTTTCTTTATTATCTGTTTCTTTTAATAAATACATATATTTACACATAAATATTAGATTATTTTAAAGAATTATATATATATATATATATATATATATATATATATATATATATATATATATATATATATATTTTTTTTTTTTTAAGACAATATTAACTGAAATGAATTATCTTAAGTTAATTATTATTAATAGTTACTTATCATTAAGTTAATTATTTAAAACTCAGATAAAATAAAAAAATATTACCGTAACACAAAATAAATATGACTTATATCTAGACTTAAAAATCATAAATAGTATTTAATTAATCTTATTAATTAATTAATAAAAACAAACTGAATTAATATTTATGACTTCTATTTTTTTTTTATTTCAAACATTTTTTTTTCATATATAATATGCGTTTTTCTAAAATAATATTTTTGTTTCAATACATTGTAAAATTTTCTTTTTATTGAAATTAATTTATTATACCTTATAAAACATTATCTTCTCTACTTTTCTTAAAATTATAATGACCTACATTTTAATCAACATTTAATAAATAAATTGTCAAATATTAACTAAAAGCTGTGTAAATAAAACATGGAAGGAAAGAAAATAAATTAAATTAGAGTTCGATCAAGCGAACAAAATATATAAACCATTTCAGTTTGTGGTTTTAACTAGCCCTTCGTAACTTTCTTAATTTTAACTTAACTTTGCTTAATTAAAAATAAACCAATTGTGATTTTATTTAATTTTATATCAATTCTAAACGCGAAGAGATTTATCACTAAGTTCCAAATCACGTTTTAAACTTCGCGCGTCGAGACGTTTACAAAAATGATTTGAAGCTTAGCCGTAAATCTCTTGGAGTTTAATATTATTTATAGTTATTATATTTTTCTATTGGAATCTTCGGTTTGAAACACAAAACTCAAAGAGGTTTATCATTAAACAGCAAATATTTTTTTTAAAACTTCTAGACTTGGGTTTGATCCTAGATTGAATAATCTCCTGTTGATGCTAACATGATTAGCGAAAGCCGCGTCGGTAATTTACATAAAGCGATTTGGTCTTTAATAGTAAATCTCTTTGAGTTTATTAAAATATGTGTTTGTTTATTTGCCGTATATATTTATATACAGGAAAACAAATTGGACTGCGTCCAGCGAAACGACAGTAGTCGGGAGTTATGCATTCCAACCGAAATCAAAAACTGCATGTATAAGCCATCCGACGAGAAGTCGGTAAAAGTGTGGATTGTTTGATTGTGGATAGGGTCGCCCTATTCTTGGCGAGAGAGTATATGTCGGTAATGAGTCTAACCACCGACAGATTCAACATATGCCCTCCAATGTAACAGAATGCTCATTTTGGCGGAGATGCAGTTTGTTGTGTGTCACATACTCCTTAAAATTAAATTCAACAATGTCTTACTAGCGAAAAAAAGCAAAAATTAGTTAGCTATGGCATTAGATTAACCAGATTGGCTTTGATTTATCGCCGATTCAGCACGCATGTGATTACTTGTCTTAATAAGATAATCCAATTCGGTCCATGTTTTGTAGAGTTACATCGAAGTGACATAAAAAGTACTCATTGGTATAGAAATCGTACCTTAACAATAATGCGCTATATGTAACAGTAGTGCTAATGCGTATATATGTAGCAGTGGCTTACCAAATTTCTTTGAGTTTTTGAGGTTAGAATGAGTTCTGGAGGTCTTGATTGAAGTCTGTCCAAGGATATGATCGATAAAAATCTGGTCAAATTGATACAGAAAATTGGTACACCCGGGGCAGCTTAAAAATGTGCTTATCTATCTGTTATTCCTTAAAAAACATGAAGAAAATGAGCAATTTTTAACACAAATAGTTGCAGAATATATAAAAGATTTGGGAACACAATAGACGCAAACATCCTCGAAGACCAGTAATGATCATACTGAGCAAGTGTTGTCATCATAAAGATATCATCTATCAAGGACGTTGATTGATTGAAATCATATGGATCGTCAACACCTAAGATAGATAAATTGGAATGAAGTCGTCCTTTACCATAATAATGCTAGACTCAGTTCTTTTAGGCACAACAGTTCAAAATACAAATAATTTTCTCATCTTTAAACATGATGTTAATTGAGAGCAACCTATTCAATTTTAGTTTTTAAATAAGAAGGGAAAAATGCAAGTTGCAATTTCTAATAATGTTTACGTTGCACTATGCAATATATCATCAAACGATTTTATGATACCAGAACATACCATCGTAAAAAAGGAAAGAAATTTACAATTCGAAAAATAATTACATAAAAAGGAATAGTCAGAAAGTTTATAAGAGAATCGTGAAAAAATCGAAGAAACAGTTCAGTGAAGATCGAGGCAGTATTCTCATAATAGTTTTGCAAATTTCTGTGAAAACGTTAAGAAAAAAAAATCAATAAAGCAGCCATGTTTTTCTGTAAGTCTTTTCAATAAGAAGATTTTTATTTTTTTTATAACCCTGGGAGTTTTATTATATCACACTTTGACGAAAATTAGTCACTATTGTTTACTATCGAACACGGAGAAAAAAACTCAACGATTTGGGACAAACGATAGCATATGCTATGAGGCAAAACTTTACTTTCAACAGACAAAATGAAAAATGTGAAGTATATAAGCTTTAAGCGGCAGTAAAATCGTTTCAGAATTTTCCAATATTTATAGAATTTTTAACATTGTAACAACTGGTGTGAAGAAAAATAAATAAATATTTTAGAATTGCAAAATTTCCTGATTTAAACCTTATACAGAATTTATGAATATATTTGGATGAAATCTAAAGAAAATAAAGTCAGTCCGGCGAAAAAGTGCACGATTATAGCTCGATACACTGGTCATGATTTCTGAAAAGTTTATGGTGAAGTTTTCAAAAGGCTCTAGAAGCACAGGTAATTCGGTTCTGGATTTCCGACTCCAGATCTCCTCTAAAATTAAGGAGGCTACCGAGCTATATTTATATATATTACTCTACTATATTTATGAGTGTAAAGTGACGGAATTAATAAGCATTTTGTTATATAGAATTAGCAAGGAGGGATTCTAAAATATTATCTGAACTCATCTGACCCAAATCTATAATATAATACTACTACGATCAATAAGAAAGGAGACTTTTAAAATATAACCCAAAGTATTTATTTCCTCATCCAAATTAATTTTGCCTCCTTCAAAGTATCCCCAAACAACTCCAAAACATCCCCACGTCAAAGTAAGTAAGTATTTGTTTGATCATTAGCAAAAATTGACGAATAATTAGCACAGTTTGCAATGGTGTGCTATCATGATGCAAAAACAATATGAAATGATTTTGCTGAAGTTTTCTTCATTGGTTGTCGTAGAATCTCTTCCTGAACGAAATTCATTGTCCACTCTTCTCTACCACAACTAAAAGCCCTTGTACCACTTCATCTTCAGTGTTCGACTTTATAGCCGTAAATTGAATAAAATAATTCTATACTTTGTTATCTATCACTTTTATTTTTAAAAATTTGTGTGACTATAGTGTGAATATAGTTTCGTAAAACGATTTTAAAACTTTTAAAGTAGTGTTTGAGAATATAAAATCGTTTTACAACACTATAAATTTTAAAAAATAAAAGTGAGTGAGTACAAAGTATAAAATTGTTTTATTCGATTTTAAAAATGAACTATCACAAAGTAACGGACAAATCAATCAATAATTTTTATAGCCGTAACGTTTTCTTAACATTTTTAAGGCATGAGCACGAGAAATTTCATTTTGTATACAAAATTGAATGCAAATCAATTTCTAAAAATTGTTAAAAAAGTTTTATCAACTATAAAAGACGCTATAATTTCTAACTTGACAAGCGAAATGATATGAAGCTTCTTATACATGTCAAAAACAGTCGTCCCAGTACTTTTTGACGTTGCTGTAGGTTTTCTTTGTTTAATTATTATAATAATCAATAAAATAAAATAAATTGTTTTACATTACTAAATGTGTTAATACTTCTTTAATACAAAACGTTACTTGCCATTTATTTATAATTCTTAGTCACTGGAACTATCATGATGTTAATTAATATGTAAGCCGTATCCAATGAACTTACATTGTTTAATTCTATATTGGCGTATTTATTTATCATTTATATTATTTAAATAACGCAATCGAATCCGATTTTGGTTTTCTGATGCTGTAAGAACCGGTCATTTAACAGTTATTATTATTCTTAATAAGCATAATTCCGAAATACCCCAATGGGAAATATCTAGATACTATTTATTTTAGATCAAAGTAGATAAACACTAACATTAAATCACATTGATTTCACTGGACGCGTGTTTCATTCACTAAGTTAACTTCATCAGAAGACAGTTCTGCTGTTATAGTTATGAGAAATTTATCCTGAGGTCTTTGGAAGATTTCTGTGTTTGAATTGCTAACTCAATCGCACATCTTGATGACTTGGTAGGCTCAGATACGTTTTATTATATTATATTAAATTTATTATATTAAATCTGATTTTCTTTCAACGATCTAAAACATTTTATTGAATTTGATAAATATACTAATATGATCAAAAAGTTAAGTGCCTATAAATAAAATAGATAATATTTATTTACTCACCCAAATTTAGTTTGTCTCCTTCAAATTAATTCCCTGTCACTTCAATAAACTTATTCCACGGTTTTTTTCCAGTCTTCCGGACTTCTAATATTTCTTTTAAAGCGGCCAGCGAACTTTTTTGAAGGTTATTATGAAATCAAAACGGCGTTTACGAAGGCATTTTCAATATTCAACAATTCAGAGAAAAGGGAAAAGTCAGACGGTGCCATATGTTAAACCATGCCATTTTGTGATACAAAAACCATTAATTATTTTTCCACAATGTCTCTAATATTTAATGGGCAATTACTCAATAGAAGATCCTTGAATTTGGTAATGTTTCATTCATTAGTTGATGTGGAAGGTATTCCTGAAGTGAGAAGGTAGTCCCACCAACGTAGAAAACAAATAGTTGTGTCGATACATCACCTTAATTTTAATCTCTTTCTAATCTTAAAGTCTTTCAAATTGAGCGGTTTTTTAATTAAATATAGAATTAAACACAGATGGCGTTGTAAATTAGCCTAGATTAAAATAATATATAAGAAGGGGCCGATTTACAGTTTAGGGTTAAAATCTTCGCAATTGTTATAATTTGTATAACATAGATTAATTTTAATACCATTTTTGAAAAAAAATATAACAATGATGAGGATTTGAACCCCAAACTGTAAGTCGGCACTCCCTAAAAAGTTTAAATTGATCCTTCGTACACACTTGTGGTGGCGCCACCGCTTGACACATTTCCCATCTTCTCTTGCAGGATTGGAATATCTTCTAATATAGTATCTTAATCTAGGTCTAATCTCATTTCAGAAGTGTAATGTATGACATTTACAAAAATGGAGTCGTACGAATTACAACAATGCGTTAACATCGTTGAATTATTTTATGAAAATGGGCGTTCAGTGAAAAATGTTTTTAGAAAATTAAGTGATATTAACGGTTTGCATAATCGTCTATCTGGAAGCACTATCAATCGAATTATTTAAAAATGTCAAGAAGCTGGTTCGATGGATGATAAAAGAAGAGCAATATGTAGTCATCCACAATAACAAATTGATTGAAGATCCAGAAATTTCCATTAGTCGACATTCACAACAATTTGGTGTATTTTACGAAAGAATTTAGCGGTGAAGGCATATAAGGTTCAAATAATGCAGGAACTAAAACCACTGGTTCATTCAAAACGTCGTGTATTTGTCAATTGGATCAAAGAACAAACAGATGATTTTTTCAAAAAATCATCTTTTTAGATAAAGCACATTTTAAAATTGGTGACTATGTTAATAAACAAAATTGTGGTGGTGTGGCGAGGAAAAGCCACGATTGATTCATGAGAAACGTTTACATCCTAAACGAGTCACTGTTTGGAGTGTATTATGGTCAGGAGATGTAATTGGGCCGTATTTCTTGCTGGTGAAGCTGTAACTGTGAATGATATTCGATATCGTGAGATATCGACGAGTTGTTGCAAGAAACGGTGATGGTAATTGGCCACCAACATCAAGCGATGTAACACCATTGGACCGTTTTGTTTGCGGTTCCGTGAAAAGCCAGGTCATGTAGTCCACAATCGATTCCTGATGAAATCATTCGAGTCATTGGTGAAATAGAGCCATGGTTATGCTAAAATGCCATTCAAAACTTTGACAAAAGAATGCACGTCTGTGGAGCTGCAAGAGGTAATTATTTCACAGAAACTTTCTTTTGTATTTAAATGGCATATACTATGCTTCAATTTTCAATAAAAAATTTTTGAAATCAACGCAAATTCTGTGTTTTATTCAAGAATTAAAAAAAAAATCGCCCAATTTAAAAGAACCTTTACATATAATATTTTTAAGTTTCACCAATTCCTCTAAAAGCTTAAAATAGATAATTCTTTGCTAATCCAACAAAATTTATAGCATTCTTTTGATAAATATTAAGTCATTGGTCCAGATGTATAATCAAGATATTTGACGTCTTCTCCCTATATCTGAATTTTATTCAATATTTTAAATAATTTTTATAATTTTTGTTTAATTAACAATTATAATTGTTTATAATATATTCTATTACTGTTTATAATATAACTGTAATTGTTAAATAATAATTATAATTATTTTATTATTAATTATAATTAATAATAATAATAATTTTTGTTTTTATTGGTATAGTTTTTCTTCTTAAACCGTAGGTGACGTGTACTGATTTGGATTCGTTTACTTTTACTTTCCATTTTTGGAGCCATATATTAAAATTATTGGAAATCGTTCTGTAAAGGTTTTGTTACTTGAACTGGGTCGTTGTGTGATACTAATATATCAATGGCGCCTGCAAAAGTGATTACACAGATTTGAGGCATTGAACGGAAAGCATTTGACTCCTAGCGATTATTTCCTTCTCTGAGACCTGAAGAAATGGCTCGATGAATAAAAATTCGCCTCAAATGATAAGGTCAAATTTTCATATTTTACGGAGTTACAAATCGCATTTTGCCGAAGGAATTACAAATCTGGATAGTCGTTAGGCTAAACGTATTGAATTGCATGGTGATTACTTTGAAAAATAAAAAGAAGCTCAACCATCTTGTCAAGTTGAGAACTTTTCCAACAACGCCCATAGTGGCGTAGAGAATTAGAGCATTAAATGTGTAATGATGTTAAGTTTTCTTCAACAATTAATCCCAATTCTGTGTGGTGGATATGATGGCTAAGGAAGAGTTTCATAGTGACGTGGACCAACATCAGTTCGGTGTTGACCAGTGTATGTGCCGAACAGCACTCGTTATAATATGGGGTGTTACTGCTTATGGAACTATGTTACCTCTAGCTTTCACTAAAAGCAATAGAATAACTGCGTACTAGTTCATACGCAATAAAACAAAGCTTTAACATTGTTGAATTATTTTATGAAAAGGGCGTTCAGTGAAAAATGGTTAAAAAAAATATGTGATATTTATGGTTTGCACAATCGTCCATCTGGAAGCACTATCAATGGAATTGTTTAAAAATTTCAAGAAACTGGTTCGGTGGATGATAAAAGAAGAGCAATATATAGTCGTAGTGGTCGTTCACAAGAACAAATTGATTTGGTACGTGAAAGTGCTGTTGAACACCCAGACATTTTTATTAGTCGGCATTCACAACAATTTGGACTCAGTGAATCCACAATATCGCGTATTTTACGAAAGGATTTAGCTCTGAAAGCACATAAGGTTCATGTAATATAGGAACTAAAACTACTGGATCATTCAAAACGTCGTGCATTTGTGTATTGGATCAAAGAACAAACAAATGATTTTTTTCAAAAAATTATATTTTCAGATGAAGCACGTCTAACAACAGTTCGATGTTGACCAGTGTATGTGTCGAACAGCAGGCGTTATGATATGGGGTGTTAGTGCTTATTGAACTATGCTACCTCTAGCTTTTACTAAAGGCAATAATATAACGCAACATTATCTCCAAAATGTTGTAGATGCCTATGCTTTCATATTACCAAAATTTTAATCAACTTTATTGATGAAGGAATCTTTTTAACTTGAGTTGATCTGATGCAATCGCCAGTCAAATGTTTCGACTTACCGTCCATAGAACCCGCTAGAGACATGATAAGTAGAAGGATAGGAAATTTGCCTTTATCCTTATGGACCTTAGAGACTCTGAAACACAAGTCAGATGACTTTAAAAAATTGTTTCTTAAGTTGGAATGACTGTCATATGCATGTTCATGCATTAAAAATGTTAAAAACGTACTACGTCAATGAAGTTATTTAAAAAAAAGCTGTAAAGTATTACAAGGACTTTGGTGATGGTAGAAAAGCAGTTGAAAATAAACCTGGGTCAGGAAGACCTTCCATGCTAACCAGTGAAGAAGATATTACCACAAATCAAGGATCTTATACTGAGTAGTCGCCGATTAATGATTGGAGACATAATACCAGAATATCGTTTGGATCAACTCAATTAATATTGAGGAATAATTTAGACCGGTCTCGTGTGTCTTTTCTTCTTGGTCCGAAAACACTGAATTTTAGTGGTGGTGAGAGACGGATAGGTGTTTATGGTCCAGAAGAAGCTCAACAACCAAGCGAGTATCATGCAAAAAGTGAAGCAAAAAAAGGCTAAAATACTACGTCAAAACAACACGTCAAAGATTAAAATAATGTTAACAGTTCTTTTGATTATCGTGGTATTTTTCATAAAATTACCTTCCAACTAATCAATAAATAATAATAGTTAAGCGTTATGTGTCATTCACGTGAGTCCACTCCAAAAGAAAAATCCAGATTGATGGCAAAACATTTAATGGTTTTTGCATCATGATAGTGCACACAATAATAACATAGGTCAATAAATTTAAACTTTTTTGAGGTAACATGATTATGTGAATAAAAAACTTTCACTTTTTTCCTCTCATGTCCTATAGCATCATCTCTTTTTAAAAGCCAGCAGTAGTCTCCCAACATAGATGGGTTCCAGCATCCCTGGTATCTTGCTTCCGTCGTCCTGATCTGGTCAAACCTCTCTCCTTATTCGTCGCTGTACCCAAATTTTATTGTTATTTGGTATTTTATTGTTATTGTTATTCGTTGCTGTACCCAAATTTTCCGGAAAAAATCCAAATGGGAGTGTATAAAATGCATTTTTAAGGACATGCGATACCCTAATATTTCATAGGCTTTTAAGAGTTCATCTATGAGGTTTTTTGAGTTTTTATCTTTCTTGATACCCAGAAATCCTTTCACTACATTTATAAAATAATCTCAAGCTGCCAATTCCTTTTCATTAAATTTTTCTTGAAATCGAAAATCACCTAGAAGCTTTCTTATTTGAGGTCCAATAAATATGACTTCTTTTAGTTTTGCAACTCTTAATTGAGGAAATATTTCTTTTAGGTACTTGAAACCGTATTAAGTCCTAGCTTAATATAGAAAGGTAAAAGAAGCACCTTTTTTGGGTTAACAAGGGGGGCATATTTTATGTTTGAAGTACCAGGTTCAAAAGAATTTCTATGAGGCCAATCTTTCTTACTGTAGTATTCTTTTGTTGCCCTACTGCCCCATAGACTCAAAAAACAGCAATACTTTGTACCAAAGTACTCCTTACCTTTGTACTCCAAAGTCAGGTACAAATAATTTCAATTCCCCATGATATAAAGGAAAAGAAAGTACTTGAAAGTGGGACGTGTTAGTCTATTTCTGTGAAAAAGTGTTTTAATAACTACCTATATGAAACGCAAAAAGTGTATTCTCATCAATGTTACAAAAATCATGCTGACCTGTGTAATTAGTCTTCAATTTCTCGCAAAAAATCAAACAAATATCCTTCAACAATCACGTCGTATTGAGTTCATAGAAACCAACCAAGAGAATAAACTGACCCGTTTGAAGGAAATACCAGAAGTCGAGCATAAAAACTATTTCTAGATTGACATTAAGTGGAAACATTGGAATAAGTGTATTGCAGCGAGAGCGGATTATTGTGAAGGATACACAAAAAAGACTTTTTGTTTTATTTTAAAACTCACCTTACTTTTTGATTATAGTAGTGAATATGCTTTAAAATGTACTGAATATAATAGTTGCCTATAAATATCAAACGATCAGATGTGGATCAAAGATAATGAGGACTTATAATTACCAGTCGTTAAATTTATTTGAACAAAATTTCACAACATGTTTTGATTTGTAAACGGTGTCATATACTTATTGAACAACATTTTTTTTGTCGATAGCCAATTATTAAATCTAAGAATGTTAGTTTAATAGTTAAATTATCTTCAAACTGGCTTTCTATGTTACCTTTCATTGCTCACTTCATAATCATGTTTATCTGTAAAATGATTGTGTTATTTTTTGTTGTAATACATTAAGAAATAAAAAAAATTGATTATGTTTTACAGCCAAAATATATTGAACTTTTAAAATATACGATTGCACTTTCATTTTCTTTAATACATGTTAACCATATGGTTTAAATTTGAATAAGTTGTTAGAAAAATGCTTATTTGTTTCAATGAATAGATACTAGGTCAGATATTATCAAAAAACAAGCGTTGAATCTTTACTTTTTTTAAGTGGCTGTTAATATTTTATGGTGTCGATTATCGTTTTAAATTTGGTTATAATTTTTTCGCAAATTAGGAGAAAAAGAAAGTTATTCACGCTTTTATTTTATGTATAAATATTTTTCTATAGTATTCTACGTTTGGCAATGTCTACTCCAGTTTATTTACATATTTTTGAAACGCACTATCATAAAAGTTTCAGATCTTTGAAAATCTTGCCCGTCCCCAGTCAAGTAATCAACAAAATGTCCCCAGTTGGATCACATAAAGCATTCTGACTCATTTTCGAGTGTTCTTTCTAATCCTCCACACCTCTCTCGTCCTTTCTCCGTGGATTCTCTTTCTCTCCTCCGTCCCCTTTGTTCCCGATCTCCCCCTGTCGGACCCATTTGTACCTTTCCCAGATCAGCTCTGACTTGTGTGATCCATGGTACTGTTGACTTGACTTCTTGTATGTATGTAAGAATTCTGTTGGTGAGTCTTGTCGGTGGGAGTCTACTGATATGTTCATAGAATTTCATCCTTCTTTTTCTTATGTCCGCCGCTACGTTGGACATTCTCTCTGTGGTCTTTCGAGAATGTAGTCTGTATCCTTCTTCTGTCAGTTTTGGACCGATAATTTTCCTCATAATTTTGTGCTCTTCTTTTAGTATGTTTTGTATACCGCTTTTTGTATAAAGTGTAAGTGTCTCGCTTGCGAATAGTACCTCTGATTTGATTACTGTGTTGTAGTGTCTTATTTTTGCGTGTGTGGATAGGCATTTCTTATTGTAGATATTGTATGTCTTGCCGTATGCCCTTTTCATCTTCTGTAATCGAGTCTTCTGTGCTATTTTCTCTCCTCCTGTGGGTTCGAGGATCTCGCCCAGGTATTTGAAGTGAGTGAGCCTATTTATTTTACCGTATTTGGCGTTCAAATTTTGAACATCTAATTTTGAGCAGAAGAATTCGGTTTTTTGAAAGGAGATTTGTAGGCCGACTCTCTCTGCTCATTCTTTGCGGACTTCGATCTGTTTGGTTGCTTTTTTTTCATTGTCTGTGAGTATAGCTAGGTCGTCTGCGAAAGCCAGGCATGATATTTGTATGTTGTTTTTGGATCGTCCAAGTCATATTGCTTTCCAGTGTACTTGATTTTTCAGTTCCCATTTCCTTATGACTTTGTCCAGGACCAGGTTGAAGAGGAGTGGGGATAACCCATTTCCTTGGCGTACTCCAGTTTTAATCAGGAAGGGTTCGGAAATTTCGCCCATAAATTTTACTTTAGAGGTTGTGTCAGTCAGTGCCTGCTTGATTAATTGTAGTGTTTTGGGGTCGAGTCCTTATTCTTCTAACATGTTGAACAAAGATTTTCGGTCGATGCAGTCGTATGCTTTCTTGAAGTCCACGAACGTGCAGATGATTGGGACGTCCCTGATAACTTTGTATTTTAGTATAGTTTTTAGCTTAAATATTTGTTCAGTGCATGAGCGACCATGGCGAAAGCCTGCCTGGTACTCGCCAATTTTGTGTTCTAATTGTTCTTGTGTTTTCTGGAGAAGGCATGCTGAAAGGATTTTGTAGGTGGCTTGTAGTAAGGAGATTCCTCTGTAGTTCTTCACATCTGTTCTGTCTCCCTTCTTATACAGCGGGTGGATAAGAGCACGTTTTCAATCATCTGGTAATTTTTCTGTTTGCCAGATGCTCGTGATAATTTGCATGAATTCTCGCAGTGAATTTGGTCCGAGGTTTTTCAATAGTTCCGTGGTGATACCATCTTCACCGTATGACCTGTTATTCTTTAGTTTGGTCATGTGCCTGTTGATTTCTTCCTGTGTTGGTGGTGGTGATTCTGAGTGGGTATGGATACAATTTTCCTTGAGGAATCTTGTGTCGCGTTCAGGGCAATTGAACAGATCAGAAAAATAGTGTGTCGGTTCTTGACAATTCTCCTGATTGGTTAGCGCTAATCTCAGATTCCGCTTTCTGAAGCAAATATTTAGTGGTGTGTATCCACGGATTTCTCTTGCAAAATTCCTATAAAAGTCTCTCGTGTTATAATTGCGGAAATTCTCCTCTATAGAGTCTAGTTGTTCCTTCATGTACTTCATCTTAGTTTGCCTGATAACCTTTGCGGTTTGTTTTCTAGTCACGTCAAAAAGCTGTTGATTTTCGGGAGATTTTTTAGTGTTGTATTCCTGAAATGCCCGTTTGCGTCGCTGCAATGCACTTTCGCATTCTGAGTCCCACCAAGGGTGTTTTGTGTTCTTTTTCAATGGGATCAGTTCCTGTGCTTTTTTTTGTAATTTTTTTGTGGATTTTTTTCCATGTATCTGCTGTTCCTTTTCCCATTCCTCTGTTATGTTAGTCAATGTTCGCGCTCCTGTGGACTTGGACATCTTGGATCTCTCTTTGTTGTGGGTATGAGATCGCAATGTGGTTTATCTGGAATTCTCCAATCTGTTAAATAGGCGATCTCCATGTCTTCTGTTTTCGTGGAGATTTTCTTAAGGATGTTGGCATGATCTTAAGGTTATTTTGTTGGCATAGTTCGATGAGTCTTGTTCCATTCTTATCGGTAAATTTGTGACCGGGGAATTTGCCTACTGTTTTCTGATGGTTTCTCTACCGATTTGTGCGTTAAAGTCGCCCAGTAAAATTTTGACGTCATCCTCTGGGACCTTTGCCATTACCTTCTCTAGTGTTGCCCAGAATTTCTCTGTAGACTTGGGGTTTTTCTTGTTGTCTCTGTTTGTGGGGGCATGTACATTGGTCATGGTGTATTTTTTATTGGCGCACTGTATGCGCATTGTCATTATTTCTCTCTATTATTTATGGGGGTGATTTCCTTAATAGAGTTAACTATCCCTTTGTGTACCACAAATTCCATGCCCAGAAGTGGAGCGCCCCTGGCGACTCGTTTGTCTGTTTTGCTTTTGAATATGCGATAGTTTCCATAGTCTACCGTGTCCTCATCCGTGATGCGTGTTTCTTGTAGGGCAAGCACAAGTATCTTTTGCCTGTCAAGTTCTGAAGTTAGGTTGTGAAGTTTTCCTGGTTGGATCGGCGTGTTGATGTTGAAGGTGGCAATATATGTAGGTATTTTATGTGGAAATTTCCCGGAAAGCTCCGACTTATTTTGAGATAGTGGAAGTTCAGGTTCCCCAGAATCCGAACACCCGGTTGCCGTGTGTCGACGGGTTGATTGGTTACCACCTGGTGTATCATTGTTATTACTTGCACGAGCCATGGTTACTTATGGGTCCAGTGTTTCCACTGGGAGTTTAGAACCAGGGATTGTTAGTTCCTGGAGCCTAGTGTATGGCCGCACCCTCTGGGTGAACAGACGCCGACCAGATTGGCAGTGGTTGCCACCGCAAACGCGACCTGGGTTTTTTCTGCCAGAGCCCTGTTAGCCGATTGTTCCTGAAATAAACATTCGGGTTCAGCCGTTGTCCGTTTCCTGCGACGTGGACGAAGGGTTGGGGCTTTAGGAAGCTATATATATATATATATATATATATATATATATATATATATATATATATATATGTATATATATATATATATATATATATATATATATATATATATATATATATATATATATATATATATATATATATATATATATATATATATATATAGGTATGGACACATTCACACAAAGTTATGTGCATATATATTAGGCACCCCCAAATTAAAAAAAAATAGTAATAAGGCTGGATTATAAATAATAGCCTCATAACTATATTACTTAGAATCCTTTATTGTCAACAAATGTTTAGTCTACCATGAGCTTTAATAACCATTTTTAAGCTTTTAAACATCGTCGAACCCAACTTGTGTTATGAATCCTGAGAAATAGATCGTCATTCTGGAATATTTTTTGTTGAAGTTGGATTTTTCCGCTCCAGTAATACTTGGCTACATTTCTCTTTAAATTGATGGCCGAGATAGTGAAAAATATTTTCGATGGGTGATAGGTCTGGAGACATCCCAATACATGTATCCTATTACTGTTAAACCAACGCATTCTTGCGTGAGCCCGATGATAAGGCGCGTTACCATATTGATAATACCACTCCTCCAAGCTGTCACCCAAAGTTGTAGTATGGTTGGCTCCAATACTTCTTCGAGCATTGCGACATAATGCCGACTCTTTATGCGTGCCTCGCACAAAAAAAGTCTCCTGCTCCTATTGCTGACATGCACTCCCAAACCGTGATATTTCCACTCCGGTCGGTGTCAAACAGACATGTTTCATCGTGCCTTTGCCTGACGTACAGAGCCCCAGATCACCCAAAAATCTGGCAAAATGTCAAAAAAATACAGAAATTAATTTTCACTTCTACCTCGCACAGAAAATTACTTTAATTATTTTTTGTTGCAACTACAAAAAAGAAAATAAAGTAATTGAGAAACGTACCTCTATATTTGTCTAGTCGGTAAAAAATACTTTAGACCAATCTTCAATTGTCCAGTGGGCATATTTTTTGGCCCTTGCTCTTGCTAGACGGTTTTTTTTGTGGGCCTCCATCATGCAAGGCTTTTGTCTGGCTACTCTCCCCTCTAAATTAGCTTCCTTGAGACGTCTTCTTACTATACTAGCGGAAAGTGAAACTCCCTGTTGAGCGAATAAAGCGCTACTTAAATTCGGAGATGATTTGCGTCGATCTTGTAAAGCGAGTCACTCTAAATATCGATCGGTTCTTCTACTTGTTTTATTCCTGCTTTCGCTTTATTTTCGGCTTTATTAAGGTGGTTTGCACAGCGCATCTCGAACATTTTCATCTTTTGCAATTACGATTTGCGAAAATCCTTGTTGGCTTAACAGCACAATCTGGCTACGATTCAGCACAGTCAATTCACGTGTTTTAGGCATTCTTGCATGATTAAGCACACATGGATCAACACAAAAATATCTCGCACGAGACAACACTACTGACGCAATTTTCTACTAAGTTTACTCTCGCAATGTTTGTATAGAACTAAGACGCGATAGTATGACATCGCCGACAGGGAGAGAGGTCATTAAAATGCCCGTTTAATAAGTCATAAAATCCTCATTTTAAGTCCTTTTGTAACCGATGAGGATAAATATTTGCCCCGAATTTCGATCGTTTTTATAATAGCAGGTATTTCTGCTGTATATATATGTATATAGCTGTATATATATATATATATATATATATATATATATATATATATATATATATATATATATATATATATATGTCATAGTATTCGTAATATATTTGTTGTAAATAATCAGTCTTCGATTTATAGAATAGTGTAGAAAATGGAATAAATTGATTATGTTGTATAAACCAAAAAGATGCAGACTAAAACCTGTACGAATAAATAAAAAATATTGCTACTATAAGTGAAAGTGTTCAAAATGAACCGACAACATCAATTCCACGTCGTTTGCAAATATTGGACTTATCTTATGTCTCTTAATAGAGGATTTTACAATTACAAACATACAAAATTAATTTAACCCAGAAATTAACAGATACAAATCATATTCAACATCGTAATTTTACCAGTAGGATTATTAAACAACAAAAAACAGATCCATTGTTTTCAAGTAAAATTTTGTTTAGCGATGAAGCTCATTTCACAATGGTTATATTTGCTAATTAGCAAAATTGTCGTACCTAGCGTGATGAAAATCTTCGTGTTATTTATGACAATTTTTTTACGCCCACAAAAAGTTACTGATATGCATTCTAAACAGAAGAAATTATTTTTCTGCGAAGATAATGTCGGAAATACGGCTACAAAAATGATCGAAATTAAACAATGTTGAGTGATTCTTCAATGAGCATGGTCTATTCCTTTGGAAAACATCTTTTTCTTGCCCTATCAACAATTGAGCAAATGAGCTACCTCATTCACAGCAGCGATTAAATCTTTAGAAAAAAAAATCAGTTAGAAAAATTATTCCTCCATTAACTTTCCTTCAGCTTATAAAATATTCTCTAGGCCAGATCTGCAGAGTAGGAATGATATTTAAAAATTAGGAACTCAGTTTTGTTATAGGCAGCAATCATTGTTTTTGAAATGGATGTTTTTGCAAATGCAAATTTCAGTTACACGGTTATAGCGGGCGGTGCAAAAAGAAAGTATGTTTTGCAAGAAACTGTGACTTCCTTCAACAATATTTTAACACCAAAACGATATGTGCGCACAAAACTTACAAATAAAGTACAAACAAATTTAAATGGTTCGTACAAGAAAAATAAGAAAAAAGATAAAAAACTGTAATAATTATAGTTTTGATATTATATATTATATATTGATTATTTATTTGGCTCATCGCCGCATCGGCTGCATCGCAGCGCTTCTTTTTTTTACATTTCTTTCAGTTGGCCCAGTTTACGAAATCGTATATGGTAATAGACAAACTGAAAGTTTTAAACTCATCTTGATGACATTGGAATTATGCCATAAGAAACAAAGGGCGATTTTTTTAGTGTGTTCGAACTTCTGATAGGGGTCGCTGTCAAATCATCATGGCAAATGTCACCATGGCACGTTAAATATGTGGCAAATTATTATGGAACGTTAAATATCAGGATAATGCTTGCAAATTGTTGAAATTTATTATTAAAATAAGTGTTCTGTGTGTCAAATTTATAAAACAACTTCGTGAATTTTATGGTGTACATAATCGCCCAACTGAGCGATGTATTCGCTGAATTATCGACACATTTCGAACGCATTTTACGCTGCACGATATTAAAACAAAAACAGGATAAAAAAACTGTGCCGCTTTTGCTGGTAATATTAATGAAGATCCAAATTTATCTATTTGATAATGGATATGGTTACAAAGCGATAAATTTGAATGGTACTGATCTGGAGGAGATGTGGTTCCAACAAGATGGTTCCACATGTCATACAGCCAACGCAACAATCGATTTATTGAGGGAACAATTTGGTGAGAAAATTATTCAGGTCATGTGATTTAAAGCCTTTTAATGATTATTTTATGGCGAGTAATGTAAAATCTTTAGTATGTATTTGCCGACTAGCAACTATTGACACTTTGGAAGGCAATAAAACTCGGACAACTGAGGACATAAGATTCCAATTGCTTGAAAAAGTGGTTGGAAATTAGATTGACAGATTGCGCTTTGCCAGAAGTAGCTCCGGGGGACATTTGTCAGAAATTCTTTTCAAACATTAATTAAATTTAATGTTATTTCACGTAAAATAAATATTTTCAAGACATCTAATTTAGTTGCTTTATTAGAGTTTAAAGTTCGGACGCACTAAAAAAAATCACTCTATATTGCTAAGTCATATGCAAAACTTTGAACAAGGCTCCGGATGTGTGTACAACAACCAGGACGTCATCTTTCTATCAAAATTTCATTTATTACGGATCGTTCTGGTAATAAGTGCCGAGCACATATTTTTCACTGAGGATGGTTGCCGCATTTTCTTTATAGAAATTCTTACTAAATTGTATAAATAAAACAGAGTCGTTTAATTTCCACTTATATTTTTCTCTAAAACATATCGCGTTTCGCTATACTGTAGCTTCTTCGGATGGTTGACAAAGAATGAAATTGTATTTAGAGACATAGTAAGTACTATAGTAATCAAATAATTTTTCAAATAAGCAACGTATGCTTGTTTCAAAAATATCTTTTTGCGTCACTCGGTATTTTTTTGCGAGGTTTTATGTCGAGTCTATGCTAGTAAGTTACAAACAATTAATGATTTATAGCATAACATTTCAGTTGTAATGCGTGCAATAGCTTCAGCAGCATGTCGAATTGATGCCTGCAGGCGCAGTCGTGGTGGAAATGTGAATGATATCTGTTCCACCTATAATTGTATTCGTCCAATAAAAGCAACTAAAATAATAATAGTTTATGTTTTATTAAAAAGAAACATGTTGGCGATACATTGGAATGAATAAATCCTTAGGTTCAATAAAGGATTTTGGGGTAAACAAATTCAAAATGTGTAATAAAAGTATTTGCGTTTTTGAGGTACGAGGATCGTTCAAGTCTAATTTCTTTTCTAATTCTAGTCTAATTTTTAATTCTAAGAAAATCTCAGAGTTGGGCTCTTGCATCGGAAATGGTTTGTTTTTAGTAAGCACCATTATTCACCAGATAGCTGTCAAAGTCTCAGTTATATTCATCGCATGGTTTCATTTTTATTGTCGATTGAATCAAAACATTTTTGTTTATTTAGAAAAATGGAAAAAGTTAGTTTCGAGTGGTGATTAAACACTTATATTTAAAAGGCTTAACATCGAAAGAGATCAAAGCTGAGTTGGATGAAGTTCTTGGCACGTCTGCTCATGTATTTGCAACTGTTTATAATTGAATAAATTAGTTTAAATGTAGCCTTACATCCACAAAAGATGAACATCATTTGGGACATCTAGTAGAGGTGACTACTCCCGAATCAAAGAGCGCGAAATAGTATAGGCCACCGGGTACAGTGTTTTCAATTTTGCACGAAAAATTGGGTGTGAAAAAAAAATCGGCAAGATGGTTGCCGCGTTTACTCTCAGTGGAGAATAACCGCTATCGCGTGGTCGATTCTAATGCTGTTTTAGTGCTGTTTCGTCGCGATGATGAGTTTATGCGTCGATACATAACTGTGGACGAAACATGTGGATACACTACTACACTCCAGAGATAAAGGAACAATCAAAACAGTGGGTTTTTGAAGGTCGGACGGGCTCCGAAGAAGGCAAAGACGGTGAAATCGGCCGGCAAGGTTATAGCCACAGTTTTTTTGGGATGCACGCGGAATCATCTGCACCGATTACTTGGAAAAAGGAAAAACAATAACTGGAGAGTATTATGCGTCGTTATTGCACCGGTTGAGCGAAGAAATCAAGAAAAATCATTTGAAAAAGAAATCGTCATTTGAAAAAGAAAATATCCTTTTCCATCAAGACAATGCACAACAATGCACCTGTGCAGTTGCAATGACCAAAATCATGGAATTAAAGTTCGAATTATTACATCATCCACCTTATTCACTGGATTTGGCCCCCAGTGATTTTTTTATTTTCAAACAAACAAAATGGTTCAGCGGATAATGGTTCACATCGAACGAAGAGGTCATCGCCCAAACAGATGCCTATTTTGATGACCTTCCGAAATCTTTTAGACGGCTTAAAAAAATTGGAGAAACGCTTGGAAAAGTGTATAGAGCTGAAAGGAGATTATATTGAAAAATAAAAAAATCTACATAAAATAATTTGTTTTTCTATCTTTTTCTAAGGACTTGTTAACGATCCTCGTAGTTATTTATTCACTGTTTGAAAAATTTATACTTGGAGGCACGATTCCTAGGTAATGTCTGAATGATTGTGGCGTGTTCATATATGTTTTTCTTTTTTTGTGTTGTTAGTCACGATCTCAAATATCTGTTTTTATGTAAATAAAGAATTACTGGGTAAAAAACAAAAAACTAAACGGAGACCAATTTCTCAGTGATTCTTAAAACCGCCGACTGAATATTTCGTAATAAAATCACTTTAATACTGAAGAATGAATGTTTATTTGTCAGAATAAAGAGTTGAAATCGGATTAAATGATGATCGAAGTACAATCATTTATTTCTAGTAAATTCGAAGAAATTTACACTAAGCACCAAATCACTTTTTTAAACTTCTCGACGCGCGTTTCGCTAACTATGTTAGCCTCATCAAGAGATTATTTAATCTGCAGATTAAATCAAATCATCTTAGATTAATCTGTAGATTAAATCATCTCCTGATGATGAAATGTGTGTCGAGAAGTTTACAAAAAGTGATTTGTTGTTTAGTGGTAAATCTTTTCGATCATTTATTTGGAAACAAAGAAAAAAAACGTATAAAATCATCTTCGTAATTGGGTTCAATCAATAATATATCTGTCAATATATCAATTTCAATCTATTATAACTAACTACCAGCATTAAATATTATTTCTAACGATTTCAATCAGTCCCTGCACTTTATTTAATATCTTTGGCAGGGGATTTTTTTATAATTATTTATATAGATTAGCTTGGTTTAATTTGTCTATATGGTAAGATCTCCGTATTTGCAGACTCTGTAGGACTGAAAATTGACTGTTGCACCTGTTGCCAAAAATTATAATAAACAGAATTCCTTGGTACATGCAGTGTTGAAAAATAAAGAGAAAATTCGTGTTAGCTTTTGTACTTTGACTCAGTATGTCCAAACTATAGATACAGTACGTGATAAGGTATTAGTTAAAGTAAAAAGGTTTAAAATTTGTGGGTGGAGGATATGACAAGGAAAAAGGTTTCCATTAATGGTAACACGTTATACGCATTGATTCGGTATGAAGACATGGGACCAAGAGATGAAACAGAAGAAGAAATAAATTAATTCACAGCAAGTTAGGACTAGTTGCATAGAATTAAATTTTGATTTAATCTAAAAATCATAAAAATTACGGAAGAATCAGTGTCGGCTGATGAAGCAGTTGTTGTTACATTTCCTGAACAATTAGGAACACATTATGACATAAATAATTAACTATTTTAAGCAAGTTTATAATTATAATGAAACCAGCTTCTTATAGGAAAAAATCCTCAACAGATCTACTTTCATAATATTGCAAAGCAAGAAGCAGACTTTAAAACATTTAAGAACAGACTGACGTTGGTACCTCGTGTAAATGCTGGTCATGTATATTGCAGTTGTATGCCTATTTTTTAACAGTCAAATTCGAAGGCCGACCGTTTTATTTCCGGAATGGTGTCATATATTTCGAATGTGAAAAGATATTTAAAGAAGGAATATCCCTAAAAGTTTTATTAATAATATATAACGCTTTAAGGCAACCTATATCTTTAGCCCCTGAATACGAAAATTTTCGAGTGGTTTTCCTATCAACTAATATGATCTTACTGGATCAAAGTATCATTGTGTAGCTTCAGCTACTGATCAAAGTGGTGGACCGTTTTATTTACGGAATGGTTTCATGGATGTTATATTCCGAAAGTGAAAAGATATGTAAAGAAGGAAGACCCCGCAGAGTTTTATTAATAATAGATAATAGACAGCTTTAAAGCATCCTATACCTCATGTTCTGGGACATGAGGTATAGGATGCTTAACGAAAATGTTCAAGTAGTTTTCCTATCAACTAATTCGACCTCAGTGCTTCAGCTACTGGATCAAAAGCCATATATGCCCGATAGACTTTCGAAATAATTCATACAAGTGGACGATTGCTCTGATGTTGGAAGTCGATCACAAATGCTAGTTGAATGGTGGTTATCAGCGGAGCAACAGACAAATTGAAATCAGAAATGTCAACGGCATGTTGGAAGAGTTGGTGGAGTAATACCGGTCGTAATTCTGAAGACTTTCCTGTAATTTACTCACAGCTAACAACGATAATTAATCCAGCACTCCAAATAGGTAGAGAAGGATTTACAAAGATGAGGTGTGTACCAATGAGGAACGGGAGTATTTTGTTAAATTTTGAAATTTATTATCTATGAGGATGAAAGTACACAAGAGCCGCCAAAGAACGACCCAAATATTAGAGAAAGAGATATGGAGAATAATCCAATAGTGGAACACAGAAATGAAAAGACCAAACCAACTAGACCAATCAATAACAATGTAATTGAAAATGTCTGTAAAACTATGAATGACATTCAGCAATCCTCGTCGTTCGTAGTCACCAACATAACCGACTTCCGAGACTTGGACAGTTAATAAATATATAAATATGCCGTTCAAGATGACAGGTGCTTTAATCCTAGTTGCTCCCGGCTAATAATAATTAAAGTGTTAATATTCTGTTAATGATAACTACATAACTACAAAATTTTTATGTAAGTAAAATTCACTTCTTGTAATTTTGAAAACATGTTAAATAGCTTAACAGATTTGTCATTAAATACTAAATCACTTTTTTAAACTACTTGACGCACGTTTCGCTAATCATGTTAGCATCATCAGGAGATCATTTAATCTGCATTAAATCATCTCCTGACGATGCTAACATGGTTAGCGAAAGGTGCATCAAAGAGTTTAAAAAAGTGATTTGGTGTTTAGTGGTAAATCTCTTCGAGTTTGTGTTTCACACCGAAGGTTCCAATAAAAAAAAATAATTTAAATTTTGTTTTATATTTGCCTATTAAGCTCGAAAATGTGGAACTTATAGGTAGTTCGCGACTATCCGCATTTTTAAGCAACCTTGGAGGACAGTGAAATTGAACCCCTCTGGATACGGAGGTCCTACTGTACTTAGAATCTTCCTCATATCTACATTTGAAATAAAAACAATTTTTCGATGAATAAATTGTTTGATCAACAAGAACTCTTAATATTTTCAAAAAATAACACTCTAATTACTTGTTTTATTTTTTTTCTAGGGACTTATTAATCTCCTCAAAGACACCAAAGTCGATGGATTGGAAATTAACTTGAAAAAACTCGACTCCAAAAACGACATTACCGACTTTATCTCGACCGTGAAGACGAAAATCGGTTCTGATTTGGATATCGTACTGTCAGTACCATCTAAAGGAGATTTAGTAGCAAAATATTTTGATTTTAAAGCTCTAAGCAAGTATGCTGATCTGTTCATACTTCAAACTGCCTTTTTGGGAGCATCCACCAACGTTACCTTCCATCCTAGTCGTTTATCTGGCATGTGGGATATGCAAAACACGGTAAGTACATTAACTATATAGTGATTATTGTAACTATATAATGATTGAAAACTGGTATGTAAGAACTTCTCCATTATTTTAATTTAATGAAAACTGAAGCTGAAACTCAATAATTATATCTAATATTATATTTGAAGTTTATGGCGAAGAATATGTATATAGTTTGTTAACTGCTGTAATAAGATGAAACATAGATTCGCCATTATATGTCAGATATGTCGTTGTAGTCCAAACAGTGCATGGTAGTAAGTAAAAGTGGGTCAAAAGTGAAAATGGTTTTATCTGTAGAAAAAGTCATGTCTATGGTTGGTTTTCTGGGATTCTCGTGATTTGATGATCATATTCTACCTGATAAAAGGCAGGACCATCATCGTGAACTATTACGATTCACTAAACTGAAGGTTGTTATTTAGGTTAAAAATCCACAGCTTGTTAAGCTTCGTGCTTGTTGAAAGCTTGTTAAGTTTCGTGCTTTCACGTACATTAGATTTCGTTCCCAGCGATTACTTCCGCCTCACAAACATGACAAAAGACTTTCTGGATAAAGATTCAGTTAAAAAAAATGAGGTCAAAGCGAAGACAGCCTCTTAAAAAACATATATTTGGTGTTTTTGCCAGCACAATTTTAAATTATTGTCTTTTTTGGTTAAGAATGATCATAAGAATACAGGGTTTGTCACGGAGGTATGGTGTTTTTGAAAAAAATTGACACACTCTTTTTTTAAACGAATATCAAAATGAATTGTTTTTATACATTAGTGGTATATTGCCTTTAAAGTATACATAACACAGTCAGGTGCGAAAAATCACATCAGTTAGGTGGCCTCCATTTTTGTCGAGGCATTCTTGTAGACGGGTAGCAAAATCGTCCATACTCCTTTTGCGCATGGCACGATGAATCCATTCTATTTCGCGCGTTATTGTTTCGGAAAGACCTTCAAGAGTTTTCAAGGTTTGTCTATGTAAATATAAAAATATAAAAAGTAGTTACAAGTTGAAAAGTTTGGTGACCGAGGCCATTCCACATTTCCACGCACCTAAAATAAGATGCCCAGGGAAATTTTTCCTCAAAAAGATCATTGTTGCTCTTAAAGTATGGGAAGTCGCCCCATCTTGTTGGAACCAAAGTGTATTGAGGTTAATGCGTTGACTTCTTAGTTCTGGCAGAAAATAATCACGTAACACGGCGTGATATCGAACTGTGTTAACCCACACTGTTATTTAGTTTTCGCGAAAAAATACGGTCCAAGAATTCAAGTTTGAGATACGGCACACCAAACAGTTACTCTCTCGGAGTGTAGAGGTAGATCATGTAATTCTCGGGGGTTTTTTGGGTGCCCAGTATCGAAAATTCTGTTTGTTTATTATCCCCCATAAATAACCTTACTGACTTCAAAACCATCGAATTAAGTTTCCTTTGAGATCTAACCATGTTTCTCTGCTCCTTCCTATACGGAAAAACCTTTCAAGTCAAAATAAAATCTTCCGCGAAGAAACCCATTGATTCGAGCTTCCTGCAAGGTTTAGCATTAGGACCGGCCCTATTCAATATCTACATGGCCGGTATGCCCCGTTTCCAGGTGAAGTCCGCATTTTTCACGGATGACATTGCTTTCTTTGTTGCATCTCACAGGACTGCAACAATCCACAACCGACTTCAAAGGCAGCAAGACGCTGCCATTAGTTGGCTCAAGTTCTGGCGCCTTCAGGTCAACCCAAAGAAGATCCAGGCGATCATCTTCACCAGAAAACGCATTCTAAGCGAAGCTAGATTTCCATTTCGACCGATCACTTTCCTGGTCCGCTCAAATCCAGCAAGTAATATGCAAGGGTTATCAAACTGCTGTACCCACTCTCATGCAGAATGAGCTCTCTCGCTCCGAAAATAAAAGTGACTTGCAACTTATTAATCTTAGATTAAACCATCTCCTGATGATGCTAACATAGCGCGAAACGCGGGTCGAGAAGTTTCAAAAAGTGATTTGGTGTTTAGCGGTAAATATCTTCTATATCTCTTCTATATATATATATATATATATATATATATATATATATATATATATATATATATATATATATATATATATATATATATATATATAATCTCTTCTATACATAGTAGAAATTTGACTCTACAACAATTATTTCCTGTGTAAGCAGCTGGCACGTTTGTTGTGTGACAATATCAACTTGTCGGTAACTACATTGGGTCTCAATTCAAGTTTTTTTTTGCATTTATGGTTCGTTGAACCAAAAAAATACCGTCATTGATGTTCAACTGTTTTCATTAAACGACCGGCGAAATGATGTATTAACCTCCTTTCAGTTAACATTTTTACAAAAAAAACTATTAAGATAATAAAAATGAAAGAATTTATGCTAGAATTCCGTTCTGTTATATCGACAAGAATATGAACTAAATGAGATTTTCGGCGAATTATTACATCGATTCGGCTGCAATATCTCAAACTGCGTTTCGTCTGTCATGTTTGCGTTATCATGATAATAATTTATGATGATCGATGGTTTGCATTTTCATTAATGGAACATAATTTCACTAATAGTTCTTAGAATACACTCAGTGTCGAAATCTTAGACACACTCGAACAATAATTTTTTTAAGGCATTTCAAAAAACATATTAATATGAAAACTACACGAAAACGAATATTTTTTTGGTATAAACTAATGACGTCTATGCCATTTTGGAGGGTAAACATACGCCATCAAAAGCTAGTTCGTTATTGTTATTGTGCAAATGGCCCTAGTCACCCACGAATAAAACGTTGTTGTCGTCCATCAATTCCAACATTCTTTCTGCAAACCTACGCCATCTCACAAAGTCATTTTGTTGCAATTTTTGGACAACCATAGTTTTATACGGATGGAAATGAAGGTCCAAGTATAAGAATCTGCGAACTGACCTGTCTGGTATTCTAAGAGCGCGAGCGCGACGTACCGCTGAACGGCGAGGGCTAGTTTCCACCGCTTGTTGCACCCACTCAATGATTTCCAGGGTTTGTACTGTTCGATCTCCTCCACGTGCAATCCCAGGTTTTAACAATCCTGTTATTTTAAATTTGTTCACCAACTTCATAATGGTATCGCGTTTTGGAACTCGATCATGCAGACTAACGATAAAATAATTTCGAAATCATCTCTATGCTACTGAGTAGACATCAATCATCCTGAAAACATTCGCTAGACACTGCCATGCATAACGGTCGTTTCAAAACACCATACCTCCCTGCCGGGCCCTGTGATATCCTGTGTATCCAGTGTTGCTCCTTATTTAAAAATAGGTATAATTGATATGGAACCTGATATAAAGTATGTGTGCACCAAAACAAGTTCATCGTTTTAAGAAATTTATAATGATATGTGTGATGATGCTGCCCCTCTACATCAAGTAAATAAAAATTGGTCTTAGGATTTTAAGTATCGATAAATGGTTTAGTGAACATGCAAAAATAGTTGTGATAAAAATGTTGATTTCGTCCACTATATGGTACTAAATGTTCGAAGGATTACAATAAAATTCATAGCAGAAACATGTGACTTTTCAGTATACAGTGGGATAGAAATGTTAATTCATCAATTTTGTTTAAAAATAATTCCGTGTTCATTGCAACACACCACATCAGACAAACAGCAATAGATTTGTGTTGATAGATGAAACCTGAGTAATTTCTTTAATTCACAGTCAAAAGTACAAAGTATGGAATGGCATCATATGCACCCATCATTTCTACGGACATGTTAGATAATGTTTGTCTGCTAGTAAAATCAAAGCAGACAATTTCGGGAATTTTGGGAGGATTCTATATGATGAATTAGTCAATATTAAGTATATAATATGTCGCAGATTCGTGAAGCAATAAAGGATAGGGAAATAGTACGTCCATAATACTGAATTCGAAATTTTCTCCTCCCTATTCTTCAGATATGTTAATGATTATTTTTTATTCCCTAGACTGAAAGAACATGCTCGGAAATTCAAAGTTCCTTGAACCATCTTAGGTGTTTTCTTCTGTGCTTATTAATCATAAGCTCTTCTTGCATTACAAATTCATTTAACCAAACTAGTCAGTGTATGAGCATCGAGTGAAAAGTCAAATAATTTTTCGATAGATGGTGATGAAACACCGATAGTTCATAGCATTTCTGAAAAGTAATTGTTTTTGTAGTTGAATGAATTTCCATGATGAATGACGCTCAATGAAGTTCAAGCTAAAATGATATCTAGTTTTGTTTTGACAGTCTTCGAAAGCAGATATTTCGATATTTTTGCTATTATGAAAATAAGAGAATGTCGTGTTGATTAAACAAAATATTGTTTAATCATAAAATAATTGCATAAAAAAACTGTAGCGAAAACCGATGAAAAGTTGAAAAAGTATTATGGGAATTCTATTCCTTTGCATTTTATGGTTCATAAATGGTTGAGCTTGTCACCGAACCAGCACGAGTGATTCTCCAAGCTCAGGGCACCCTGTTGAGTTAACGACTGATTTCTTGTTAACTGATCGTAGAATCGGATTAAAAGAGATTGTTGAGATAATAAATATCTCGGACGAATGCGTATAAAACACTCTACAGGAACATTTCGGCATGAAAAAGCTATCTACGTGATCGGTGCTGCGTTTGTTGTTGGTATAACTGAAACCCAAAGGCGTTTATACAGCGATTTGTAACTGTTGATGTGACTTGGATTCATAACAAAGGAAAAAACAGTCCAAAATGTGGGTTTTAATTGGCGAACGTGCTCCGAAGAACGCGAAAACGCTTTCATTGGCTGGAAAGGTCATGGCCACTGTTTTCTGGGGTTTACAAGGCATGATCTTCATCGACTATTTGGAAAAGGGAAAGGTGATTACCGAATACCATTTTGCTGCACTATTGGGCATATTTCGTGAAGAGTTAATAAAAACGTCCCCATCTGGCGAAGAAAAAAGTGTGGATTCATTCCGAGAATGCTTCCGCCCATTTGTCTGCCGTTGCAACAGCGAAATTTGTCAATTTCGTCTACGAACTGATACCGCATCTATCCTATTCTCCAGACTTGGCCCTCTTTCTTTTCTTTCTAAACATAAAGAAATGTCTGGACGAAAAAAAATCATGTCATATAAAGAGATCATCACCGAAACAGTGGACTATTTTGCCGAGTTCGACTAGTTATACTTTTTGGAAGGCATAAAAAAGTTGAGCCAAACCATTGGGCGAATTGCATCGAGCTGGAAAGAAACTGATAAAACAATATTTTATATATAAAGTATCTGACTTTTGTCACTATCCTTGTAATATCGAAAAAATGACAAACATTCAAAATGACAAATATATTCTTTACTAGTAAGAAGTAAGATTTAATGGAGGTCGCATCGGTAACAGTGACCATTTAGCGACTATTCTTTACTGATTTATGTATATTTGTATCAAAGAAATATGACGAATCGTCACCATTAGTTTATAACGACACTAAACTTATATACCCTTCAATTTTATTGAATCTGTGGGATGGATCCTGATCCTGTTCGTAGGCGCTTCAGGCATAAAGCGATATAAAAAAATCAAGGTTCGCACTATTAGCAATCGTTCAAAACGGGTAAATTAATGTGAAAATGAAAGTAGATCCACCTACGTCCACAAGGAATTTAAATCTAATTTCAACGTAATAATAAACAATAATGTTAGAATATTATAATTTACCTTACAGACGTGCAATTTGTAAAACAAGATAATTTATTGTGTATTCGATAACGTCCTTGCAGCCAAAATCATTAAGACGATGTAAAAGGTTACATACAACAGAAAGATGTCTGAAGTTTTTAAGGCTCTTGACGTTGAGGTATTTCTAGGCTTTTTATTTTGTTAATGGGGTTTCAAGATATTAGGTAATAATTAACTGTTTTATTAAATATAGGTGGTTCGACTAGATGAACTATGTTCACGTTCGATTACTAGGAGGAAAAATTCATGCACATTTTCGTTTTCGTTTTCGCACCAGTTTCGTTTAAAAGAACTTAAAGAAGTCATCAGTTAAGCCCGGTCAGAACACATCTGTTTCTCTCTCGAAGTAATCATAGACATAGACTTTAACCTGGTTTTTAAGTTAGCCCTCGGGCTCCTCCTTATTTTACCTGAGATTGTACTTCGAAACGGAGCTGGATTTTGTACTGTTTGGAAGCCCTTTAACCCAGGAAGTTGCCAGGAAGTATCAGTGTTTATGTGAAAGAGGATTTCGAAGTAATCTTAGTCTTAAACTTTAACTTGGTTTTTAAGACAGCCCTCGGGCTCCTGCTTGTTTTGCCAGAGATTGTGGATTTTGTGCGGTTTGGGGCCTTCTTGTTGACCCAGGAAGTTGCTGCAAAATTTCGACCTTTATGGAAAGGGATATATATATATATATATATATATATATATATATATATATATATATATATATATATATATATATATATATATATATATATATATATGTATAAAACTCTCTTGGATATTTTGGAAAGTGAGCTGATGAGGCTTATAGGCATGAAATCCAAAGAGGAACTAGTGTTACCCTCCTTGGGAATGACGACTAAAAAGGCGTGCATCCATAAGTGTTGCAAATGTAGAATGGAGTACACGATGTTCGTGATTTCTGCAATTTGCTTACTCTGAAGCTTTTGGAGTTGCCTGGCAGTAATGCCATCGTATTTGGGAACTTCTCGAAGTAATCGTACCAAACCCAGTAGTTTTAATTTCGAACATCAGACAATTTAAGTGAATGTAACGCCACCTAGAGGTTGGCGAGCTACTAGCATATTTCGAACTCTAAGTTGCGACAGGTGTTCACCCATGCGCGCTAGGTTTAAATAAAAGAGAAGCAGAAAAATGAATAGGATTCATCGATTATATAAACTAATCAATGGATAATGAATGAATGATAATAGAAGTATACATGTAGAAAGAACATTTTCAGAAAGCTTATTTTTCTGGCAGTACAAGAGAAAGATCTTTTTTTCAGAGGCATTAAAGTCCCATGTACCAAATGAATGAATATTTTAGAAGATTATGTGGAACACTATAATTCCTTTTCATCAAATTTGACCTACAGCGATAATTTTTTATTCTTTGTGTTGAAGGAACATTTACGAGAGATGTTTTTTTGATAACGAAGATGTAGTCGCTTCTGTGAATGAGTTACAAGCGGAATAAAAGATTTTTTTTCAAGGCATCGAAATCCGTTATCGATTCAATAATGAATGGATCTTGCATGTCTTTATAAGTCGAATAATAATCAAATGCAGTTTAATTAAAAAAAAAGAGTCTTTAAAGATCAATTCAGTGAGAGCTATTTAGTGGGACGGGGTAATACGAGGGTTATTTGCAAAGTTCTCGGTCTAACAACAAAAATACATAAAATTTAAGATTTTTAAAAAATGTTTTGACGTTAACATATTTAGACAAACACCTTTCCAACTTTTTAATATCCTCAGTATAATAACAATTGTTCAACTTTACCTAACAAAAGCTTATCTGAGTCAATCTTCTTCCAGTAACTCAATTCTTTAGGTTTGGGAAGAGGAAGTAATCTCTAGGAGCCAAATTCGGCGAATATGATGCATGTCGAAGCTGTTGGTAACATAGGGCATGGAATATTGCAACAATATCGAGTAGAAAGATTTTTCATATCCAAAATATTGTGTGAGATGTTTACAATGTCGTCAAGTTCGCATATCTTCAATCATCTTTAATACGACATTGTGGAATTGTGTAATAACTATATTGGACGTGGCGGTTTTTAGACTTCAGAAGCGTTTATCATCTTCAATGGATGTATGACGCATTAAAATTCCGCAGGCGAATTTTTTCACAGTCGCAAACGAAGAGAAAGAACCATTTGAAGTGACATCTAATCCTTTTTGAATGTTCGTTGTGATTAAATTCTTTCAAACGAAGTAGTAACATAACATAGTAACATAACAGCTCGAACTGTAATTCTAACCATTTTTCAGCAGAGCAGAGTTTGTATTTCCCATCGCATTTTTGCATTCATCGTCATACCATTCGCTTCGGTGTTTCCCTTCATTTCGAGCCTCAATTGTCTCTTCTGTATCTTTTTCTATGACAGATTTTATTACTGCCCATCCATCGGCTACTGAGTCTTTAATTCCTGCTTCAGTCTGCTTTGGTATTTCTTACTATAGTCGGGCCATTGAAGAGATATAGTAATAAAAATATAACTGAAGGTACGGATATAAAACCGGTAAAAAAGGGCTTTTCTTAATAAGTCACTACCTCACGAAGATCTAAAACACGGTTGAAAACCACTCACCTATGACCAGAAAGTACCTGTAAAGTCATTTTTTTGGGTCCGTCCACAATTTTATTACTATATATATTCTCTGGCCCGATTATAACGCTCTCGCCTGTTATTAATTTTTCAGCGTCATTCTTTGTTTGTGACACAAATCCTTTAACGAATTTTTTGTTACTACCAGGTAGTAGCCCGACTTCTCACGTCAACTATAACTTCTCACGTCAAGTACACTTGAGTACAATCTGCTATCTACCATTACACGATCTATTTGGCTTACTGTGTATCCATTAGGTGAGACTCATGTTGATACATGTGTTTGCGTAGGAACTTTGCATACAGAGAATTGTATTGCTCATTCCCCATTGTCATTTATGTAATCAAGTTGACTGCATTTTCCTATTACTTGCCTACTGTTTGATACCTACCTTTTCTTAGAGATTCTGTACCCACGGTACAGGAATTCGGTGCAATTGTTTTCCGACCTGAGATTCACGCCAATATCAAAACCATTTGGTTATATTTTCACCATCTCTGTGGCGGACCGAGAACTTTTCGAACGACCCTCGTATATCTATAAAATATGGGGTTAAAACCGTTACCTACTTAAGTATTTACATCTAATTAACATGTAGGAGCAAAATTTACATTTTTAGTGATATAAATTTTGTTGCATGTATTTGATAACAGCCTTGTAGTAAACATTATTATATTGACGCCAAAGGTCAAAGTAAACCCAAAAATAGACAAATAGTGTTTTCTCATGTTTAATTCTCTTGTAAATAAATAATTTTCATTTTTATAGCCATCTAACTGTTTCTTTCTAATTAAAACAAAAAAAACATTCAGCTAATAAATATTCTCAAGCAATTCGTTCATGAACCTTCTTGATTGATGCGATGTAGTACTGGCCAAGGCCGGGATAGGATCGGTACCACAAAAAAGTACCGATAGAATGGAACCTTCACATTTTCGAAAAGTATTCGTCACACATATCCGTTTACGGATAATCGATCTTGTTGAAATGGAGCGTAATTTGCCGAATGAATTATATTTGATGAGGAGTCGGATTAACATAAGTGTTTTTTTGTTTCGAACCCACGCGAATATCAAGCGGAACTAGGTCTGGCCTGTAGGGACATGTTTTAAAACGATGTTAATTGTACAGCGATAGGTTAACCTCATCCTTGTATCTCAATTTAAATCTTGAACTGATGCCTTTCTGAAAAGTGGGACGAGAAGGACGACTTTTTGTTACAAATTAAATGGACTGAGCCATAAAAAATATAAGAAACTGAGATGATAAAGAAGATTATTTAAATAACTCAATTTTTTGCTCCATTAAAAATAAAGATTAGTTTGAAAACAACACTACTAATAAAACTGGGTTGTATTAAAAATGTTGGGGGAAAATTCATTCCGTTTTTTGCCGCTAGATGGCGTTACATTGCAAAATCAAGTGTTATCAACTTCAACGTGTTTCCGACTTCATACGTGTAAAGCTTATATATATATATATATATATATATATATATATATATATATATATATATATATATATATATATATATATATATATATATATATACCAGGTGTCCCATTAAGGATGGATTGCGGCCGTATCTTGATAACTATGTATCCCACAGCTTTGGGGGAAAAAAAATTTACTAAAAATGATCATGACAAATTCACCAAAAATATTTTTAAGCTTCTAAAATGACCGCAGGAGGGCGTGACGAGCTAAACATTTTTAAAAATATTTTGTTTTGTGTATTTTCAAGCGTTCACCGAGTAAGAAAAATTCTCAGTTATAATTAGCAAACTGTCTCCTACAACTTTGTTTTATGACATTTTGTCGTAATTTCACGAATAGAGGGATGGGGGGGAGTTTTACCTATTGAGATAAAAAGTCGTCTAATGTCCGTTTGCCTTAACCGATTTTCCGCAATTTGGATTCATTTAAAAGGCAATTGCTGGGACAATCAGATAATCTGGGAGCTAAATTATTTAGTTTATAAATGAAACCCCGAGGTGGCGTTACATTCAACAATAGTTTTTTGAAGTTTTGTTCAGTTTTTTCAAATGGAATGGTACAGCTTTTATTACATGGCTAGAAAGGTAATTTAAAGAGGAATCATCCAGTGGAAATCCGAAATCGATATGTCTGACATGTCAAGAGATATTTCGATTTTTCTGAAAAAATCAGTTATTATTTCACTACTACCTCCATTAAGTTAAAAAAATATTAACCTAAAGTTTGCCTTCCTTCACACTTTACCCAGGCTTAGGACGGGTCCAAATTCTTCGTGCCATATTAATTTGGATCGTGTTTAAAGGCCAACGGGCCAACAACGAAGATAATAATAATAATAACAGTCAAATAAAATTAACAGCACAACAGTCTAGTAATTAACAGAATCTGAACTTTAACGCCTTTCTAAATGTTCAAAATGCCTTCACCACAGAAATCAACCACCAAAATAGATGGAGTGTGAACGTATGGTGTGGTGTTTTGGAAGACAAAATTATTGGTCCCTTTATATTTAATGGACACTTGAATAGTGAAACATATTTAAATTTTTTACAAAATGGACTGCCAGAAGTAATGGAAGATGTTTAGTTGGAAACAAGAAGACAAATGTGGTACCAGCATGATGGATGCCCTGCCCACTTCTCGCAGGTGGTTCGAAACTTCTTGGATGCTTCGTTTTCAAATCGTTGGATAGGACGGGGTAGTTTATTTTCGTGGCCGGCGCGCTCACCGGATTTGACAGTCCTCGATTTTTACTTGTGGGGAAGACTAAAAGACCTTGTTTTTCAAACTCGTCCTACCACACGAGAAAACATGATTGAAATAATTCAAAATTCAATAAGCAGCATTTCAAGAGCGGAAATTGAAGATGCCTTTTTTAGTACTAGTCGAAAAATAAATCTTTGCATTTTTAAGAATGGAAGGCATTTTGAACATTTAGAAAGGCGTTAAAGTTCAGATTCTGTTAATTATTAGACTGTTGTGCTGTTAATTTTATTTGACTGTTGTTATTATTATTATCTTCGTTGCTGGCCCGTTGGCCTTTAAACACGCTCCTAATTAATATGGCACGAAGAATTTGGACCAGTCCTAAGCCTGGGTAAGGTGTGAAGGAAGGCAAACATTAGGTTAATATTTTTTTAACTTAATGCAGGTAGTAGTGAAATAATAACTGATTTTTTCAGAAAAATCGAAATATCTCTTGACATGTCAGATATATCGATTTCAGGTTTTCACTGGCTGATTCCTCTTTAAATTACCTTTCTAGCCATGTAATAAAAGCTGTACTATTCCATTTGAAAAAACTGAACAAAACTTCAAAAAACTATTGTTCAATGTAACGCTACCTCGCGGTTTCATTTATAAACTAAATAATTTATCTCCCACATTATCTGATTGTCCCAGCAATTGCCTTTTAAATGAATCCAAATTGAGGAAAATCGGTTAAGGCAAACGGACATTAGACTACTTTTTATCTCAATAGGTAAAACTTCCCCCCACCCCTATATTCGTAAAATTACGACAAAATGTCATAAAACAAAGTTGTAGGAGACAGTTTGCTAATTATAAATGAGAATTTTTATTACTCGGTTAACACTTGAAAATACACAAAAAAAATTATTTTTAAAAATGTTTAGCTCGTTACGCCCTCTTGCGGTCGTTTTAGAAGCTTAAAAATATTTTTGGTGAATTTCTCATGATCATTTTTAGTACCAATTTTTTTTCCCCCAAAGCTGTGGGATAAATGGTTTTCAAGATACGGCCGCGATCCATCCTTAATGGGACACCTGGTATATATATTTAATAATATATATATTTAATGTATATATATATATATATATATATATATATATATATATATATATATATATATATACATATATATATATATATATATATATATATATATATATATATATATATATATATATATATATATATATATATATATATATATATATATATATACCTTAACTTTGCTAACCATGTTTTTTTCTATCTAAGCATGTTGTGTAACGCTCCCACATATTTGCTTCCCCTTGCCATCCTTTTTTTAATTTCCTTTATTTCATCGCCTTCGCTGGTTATGGTAACTCCAAAATACTCAAATTCTTTGACTGTTTTAAATTTATAATGTTTATTTTCTTCCATTTTAAGAATAACTTGTTCTGCATCATACACGTCCTCTCCCATCTCAAGGAATTTTGTCTTATTTTCATTAATGTGCAGGCCATATTCTTGCGCTTTTTTTTCAAACAGTCTAAATATTCTTGCTAGCTTTGTTGTTGTTCTTGACAAGAGTACTAAATCATCTGCGTATGCTAATATTTGGCTCTTGCTATTGTAAATTGTTCTTCCTGCTCTTATTCGGCTCTCTCGGAGTATTACCTCTAGCACATCATTAACTGTAGATAGGGGATCCTCTTGTTTCAATCCTCTTCTCACTTCAAATTTTTCAGTGGAAAAACACCCCTCCACCATCACTCTGTATTCTGTTTGTAGAGTTTACTCTACATGTAAAAGAAATTTTTTGAAAACTTTTACACAATTACTACTCTACATCACAATCAGGTCAAACTTCAGGTAGCACAGAAGGGAATGGAAAGGTGTAAACTTTGTATTACAAAGAAGGACAGAAAGACCTGAACATGGATATGAGAGCAGACAAACTGTGTGATATTATTGGAAAAGTGAAGGAATTGATATGGAGGTGGGCAGGCCATATAACGAGGCAATGTGGCAACAGATGGACCAAAGCAATCCTGGGACGAATATCGCTTAATCATAAACGCTAACGAAGAATACTTAAAATACGTACAATGCTTTTTTATTTTCGAAAGGCAAGAAGGGTTGCCGCAAAAGAAGATATGAGCCGTGTACGTTGAGGGTACCGTTGATGATTCCATGTGCGTTAGTGGTTAAGAAAGTTTCGTGAAAACAACCAACTGTACAACCTGCCGGGCAACAAAACATTGATGCTAATTGAAAGTGTTGGAGCATGCAATAACTCAAGGGATCGTAAAAATTTTTGGAATCAACCAGTCATCAGTGTCGAGGCGATTACGTGGACTTGGAATGGTTACAATGACAATGCATGGGTGTCGTATGAGTTAACGAGGAAAAAGTTGATAGGCAGAATTTCTTTATTGAAACGAAATCGATCCATTTTTAAAACGGATGGTTACAGATGATGAAAAATGGGTTGTGCATATTAATATTAAGCATAAAAGATCATGGTGAAAGCATGGAGATGCCCTTTCAAACAGCACAAAAGCCAACTTACACTCGAAGAAGGTTGTTATATATGTGATGGGACTGAAAGGGAATTGTTTATTATAAATTGTTACCGGAAAATCAAACTATTCATTCGGAGAAATGGTGTTTATAATTAAGTGGGTTAAAGCGAGAAATCGACCAGAAGCGCTCTGAATTAACCAACAGAGAAAGCATTGCAACTTTTACAACCTGACTGGGATGTTTCAGCCCATCCACTGTACTCTCCCGACGTTGCATTCTTCAACTATCATCTGCTTAAATCACTTTTAACATATTAAACGGTAAATACTTGGATGATTTGAAAAATCACATGGATCGGTTATTTAAACAGAAACCTCAGAACTTCTATGACCGAGAGATTATGCAGCTACCGGAGAGATGGAAAAAAGATTGTAAGGAAATATGTTTTTTTTAACACAAATTTTACTCATTAGGCCCCATATTGGACGCCAATTTTATGCGACGTGTTTTTTCTTTGATAAATATTTTAATTTGACTATCGTTACCACGACGCCAGCCAGTCACCGGGGGCATTTGGGTTGTAGGTCACGGTTGTATGTCACTGGGAGAAGGCTTATTTTTGTTAAAAATACTCTATAATTGTATTAGACATTTAATGAACACAAACACAATCTCAGAGAACAACACATAAAACAAAAATATAAAAACTAAACAGTTATAATAAAAACATTGAAAAGATCTACCAGTAGCTCTTGTTTAATTTACAAAAGAATCTAAATTTGATTATCCTAAACCAACTAAAACCAAACTAAATCAAATTGAATAAGATCAAAATAATGTAAATTAAACTAAATTAAATCAAAGTACCTCAAGTTTTATAACGTTATTAATGGTGGCAGTGAGATGGTTATTAAGCAAATCAGTGGCGGCTCGTGGGTTTTAAAGTGGGAGGGCGTAAAGAAAATAGTGCTGAAGAAGATTTTTTTCCTTTTTTTACATAAATATGGTGTTTTGCTCTGCAAAGTTGTTTACTGTGATAAATGTTGGAGGGGCGGTGCTCCAACGCCCTCCCTCACGAGCCGCCACTGAAGCAAATAATGTAAAAGATTCATGGAAATACTAATAAAATAATACAAAATAATATATTATCTTAATTATCCAAATCCAGCCTCTGGTTTACTGAGTAGTTCTGTGTTCAGAACGGGGGGTCCTAAAAGGTCGGAAGTCTACATTGACCGGGTTCTGCAATAAGTTGGCCCCAAATTGGCCGGGTACTATAATGACCGGGTTCTATAACGACTGAGCCCTAAAATGACCGTGTTCCATAATGATAGGGCTCTAATATGACCGGGTTCTATAACGACCGGGCCCTGAAATGTCTGGGTTATATAACGACAGGGCTCTAAAATGACCGGATCTATAACGACCGGGCCCTAAAATCCTCTCTAATGGAAGGGTATGGCGTGAAAACGTCTGTTCAGCTCGAGGCTCCCTCGGCCTTCGCTTTGGAGAATACCGGTGCGCTCTCAAATAAGTCTCGCGCAAAACAATGCTACCTGTAGCGCCCGATAATTTTTAAACGCTACGTAAGATCATCGAACAGAACAATACATACTATATTGATTAAATGACATACTTAGTATTCTTAAAATTTTTCTCAAAAAAATGGGATTCATTTTTGTATCAACCTCTTGGGATAGTTACGTCGGTATTTACGTTTAAATCGGTACGTTACGTTAAAAGTATTTCAAAAAGAAACAAGAAAATATTTAATCAATTATTTATTTTTTATGCTTTTGTGATACAAATAAAAATTAAGTGATTTTGTTTTCACAATTTTAAAACGTAAATAAGGTATGAGGGTTGCTATTTATGTATCCGGAATAATAAATAAAAACAAATATTTATCATTGAAAATGGTTTTTGTTTTTCAAAATATTCTTCGCGATGATCGATACAATTTTGCATACATTTGAATCAATTTTCATAACACTTTCTAGATTCCTATTGAGGTATCTTTAAAACATGCATTTTAAACGCATCAACCGTTTCTTCTGGCATCGAAAATCGTGACCACGTAGTTTATTCTTCACGGACGGGAACGAAAATAAATCATTGGGTGCCAAATCAGGACTGTATGGTGGATGACCCATTAATTCGATGTTTTGACCGGTCAAATATTGAGTTGTTCGGTTCCATGTGCGAGATCTCGCGTTGTCATGGCGAAGAATAATCCTGCACCGCTGATTGTTATTTCTTATTTCTTTAGACTTCTAGCAAACAAATGGTTGTGTACCATTTAGAACTGACCGTTCTACGATTCTCCAGTGGTACTGTAGCCACATGCCCATTTATCTAAAAAAAAAAACAGGCGACCATTTGCTTCGAAGTGCTTTTTGTGGGAACAACTTAAATTGGATTTGGATCATTTTGAAAGACTCATAAAAATACTTATGGGGAATCCAACACGCACAAATCTTTTTCACGGCTAAATTTTCGTCTAAAATCTTGTGTATGCTTGTCATTCTAATCACTAGTGGTGCCCCTATCTCACAGCATGTTACAATTTGCTTTATCAGTTCGCACAGTATCGATGTTTTCTGTCACAACGACCGGTTTTGGACGACCTTCTCTAAATTCGTCCGTGAGCGAATGACGACCACGATTGAATTCACTAAACCAGTGATATACAGTGGTTTTAGATAGTACTTCATTGCCAAAAGTCGAAGTGAGTTGATCGTTACACTGTTGTTAAGACAATCCATGCCGAAAGTCGTAGTAAAGCATCGCATGAAAATGCTCACGAGTTAATTCCATTTTTTGACTGAGATGGAATTTTTAAGTCTCTAAACAACACAAATAGCATTCGTATTACAAAACGTTCTGAGTACGTATACAGTCAACAATGTCAAACTTTAGGATGTATATGTCAGATGGTGCCTAGCAACACCATTGTTGCCAATTCCAAATACATAAATAGTAATAATATCAAAATTGGGTCGACTAATAATCTTTAATGCGCATTTGTTTCTGGGGGTTTAAGAAAAATTGCTATAGGTATGCTTCTATTTCTAATGATGCGCCTAAAATATTGATACCTTTATTTTAAAACCACGTATGAGAAATTTTATTAAAATTCAGGTTTTGAATGTATCCTGAGCTGTTTTGATGTTCTATCGAATGATTCTAATAACACGTATCAGACAAAAATTATTTCATTGTTGTTAACAGTTAATTAACAAATACGAATCACAATTTTATTTTTATTGGATTCTAATAACGCCTACCAAAGAAAGTCGACTATCACGTATGCGATGTTGTCTTATACGTGGTATTAGAATGAAGGTATCGATATATTCATTCTTGTGTATTATTTCTACTTTATAAAAAATGATTAATATTTTTTATTTCTTCCATGGTGTCTTCAAAATTAGGGCCGTTTCTTCTCACTCTTCCTTATAGGGTTATATTGCCGCTCACAGCGTGAATGTTGGTATTTTGTTTAAATGTTTGTGAATAGGCAAAAATGTAACATCTAACGAGGAATCGCTCATTAGTCACGTCAGTATGAGGCTAAGTAAGATCGAATACCTTCTGATTTTTTTCGTTGGTTTTTCGTTAATCTGTAGATTTTCGACAACATAAAGATTACGCACAAATTTATATTTAATAGCCCTTTGATGATTCTCTTTGATGACTCGTTGAGATTTATCTCTAAATACCAAATCACTTTATTTCTCTGCCCGACGCACATTTCGCTAACCATGTCAGCATCATCAGGGGATGATTGAGTCAGTTTGGTTAGGTCAGTTGCTGATAGGTCTCTAATCCAAAATCCATTAACTTTTATGTGATGATATTCTAGCGGATGTGGATGTATATTAATCATTTTTCCAGCGAATTATTGTTTCTAGTTTAGCTATCCAATTGTGTGTGCATCTGTATGTTATCCAAAAATTATTGCCGGTTATTTTTTATGATTTAAAATTTCATAAAATTTTGATGCGATGAAGCTATGTAAAACGAATGTTTTCAAGTGATATAATGGTTTTTGTGATGGTAAAGAAGCAGTTGGAGATGAACCTTGTTCAGGGAAACCTTCCAAGTCGACCAATGAAGAAAACAGTACTGAAATCAAGGATCTTGTATCATTAAGTATTAGAGACATTGTAGAAAAAGAATTTTCAGATTTGTGGTTAAATAGTTCATGGTTTTTCCATCACAATAACGCATCATCGCACACAGTAATAATTACACAGGTTATCAAATTTAAACTTTTTTGAGGTAACATTGATGAAAATTGGTGTATATGAAGTATTTTCTAGTTCTCAATCTGAAAATGATAAACTAATTACTGTAACATGTACAGTTTTTTGTTACAGGGGGTCGATAGTGGGAACAAAAAGAGACGACACATTTTTACAATCAATTATGTATTTAATATAAACGCGTAAAACATGTTAAATATATACATAAACATTACTGAGGATTATGTGAATAAAAATATATTATATGAAGTGTCATACAGCGACAAAAACTTTCACTTTTCTTCTTGTGTTATCTAGCATCATCTCTTTTTAGAAACCAACAGTAGTCGCCTAACATAACAAACCTCCCTCCTTGTCGTCGCTTACTGTAACCAAATTTTCCAGAAAACATTCAAATGGGAGGGTAAAAAATGCATTTTTAAGGACATGCCACGCCCTAGTATTTCATAGGGTTTCAGGAGTTCATCTGTAAGATCTTTATTCATTAGTTTTCATCTTTCTTGTTGCTCAGAAATCCTTTCACTACACTTACAAAACAATTCCAAGCTCCAAATTCCCTTTCATTTAATTTTTATTAAAAACGGAAATCACTTAGAAGTTTCCTTATTCGAGATTCAATAAATATGCTGTCTTTTACATCACTTTTTTTGCATCACTTAATTGAGGAAATATTTCTTTAGGTAGTTAGGCTACCTATCACTTTTAAATCCACTCAAATATCCCACTGATATTATTCATATTTAAGGCGATTTTGTGTGGTTGCTAAATTGTCCTAGGTTTTTTTCATTGTCACTAAATGGGCTAAATGAATAAATAGGTTTTTGTTTCTATTATGAAACAAGACTGCTTTTAGGATGTATTTCGACGAATCTATAAAAATACGCCACTCGGAAGGTACATGTTCCATATTAAGCTCATTCATTAAAAAATCAATATCAACAGAAAGGGATGTTCTCACGAAGTTGTGGATCAGATCCTGATGAAGAATTAGAATCACTTGGAAACATGTTGCCCAGGTTTAAAGGGCAATTGGTACAGGTAGTTTCTGGCTATGAGAAACTGACTTAAGTGCAAAAGGCAAATCTGTATACTGCATTTTGTCCCTTTGCTTTTTTGAAATCCCTTGTGTTTTAGTGATATAAAAGTAGAAATCACTTACATGGTCAGTAGGTTCTCTCCACACCGAATTTTTCTTGCGATACATCCACTGCACTAAATTTACGTGACAACTCGCACAGTAAACATGAGGAGGAACTTTTTATCTTGATCTCCAATTTGGTACTTAAAATATCAATGACAACCTTTTTTGACTTCCTCGGATATAGATCTAGCTGGTGACTAAAATAAATCGTCCGCATATATAACAAAACTTATCCTCTGAATTTTTTCAAAATCGACGACTATCAAGAAATACTGGCTACTTTGAAAATATATAGCCGAGTATAAAAACTGTTTCCAAGACTGGATTACTTCAAAGGAAACAAAATAAATTTGGACTAAAAAATCTGTTTAACTTAAAAAGCCGCTTTATTTTTTTATCATAGTAGTGCGTATGTATAACATTGGCAACATACTTTAAAAATGAACTAGTTGCGTAACAGAAAACGTATAATTAATTGTGTCCTTAAAATATTCCAATTAAAAACGCTGAAAATCTTTAAAACATTCAACCACAATTAGTCATGCGATCTACATTAATTCACTTGATCCGGTTACGCGCTCGCGTATCCACCGCTGACTCGAAATTAAGAGAAAAAAAATGTCTTTACTTGGCAACCTGCAGCGAAATGTCAACGAATCAATTAATATATGTACATATATTTGATGGCGGATTACTTTATACCCTATTTAATTTGTCTGTTTGTGGTTAGATCGTGAAGGTAAGACCAACACGCTGAATCATTAACTACTTGAGGTGTTATTTGTTTATGGTAATGGTGATTTTCTTCATCAGCTACCAGTTTACGTATGATTTCATTAAAGTATCATTGAAACTATTAAAAAAATGGGATCGCAAATTTGCTTTGTGAGCAATATACAGTCTGTTCTAAGAAAAATATGACTGATGCGAAATGATATATAAAACATTAGAGTTTACTTTTATTTAAAATGAAGAATTGTATCCATTTCCATTTTTCTTTATTTAGCGTTTTCTTTTTCTAGTTCCTGACATCTACTTAATCTTCCATCATAATGTCATGTCACTCTTTTCTCGGTCTTCCCTTTCTTAATCTACCGATAGGATTTCTGAAGAGGTCTAATTCTGGCTTAGTCTTTGTGCATTAATGTGCGTGTTGATGTTTAGTTCTTTATAAGCTCTTTCAGTTCTTTATTTTTTCTTTTTCTCCATCCGATCAACATGTATTTTCCTCCGTTAATTGCTCTTAGTTTCTCCATTTTCTAGCCCTTCATAATTTTTTTCATTTGCTGACTCAATCAGCTAGATATCAATGGCATGTCACTGTACGTCTAATCTCAGTTTTATACATTTTCCACTTTGGCTTCCTTGATACATATTTTAATTATATTTTAATGATTTATAATTTATTTTTGGTTCCGTTTTGCTATTCTGATCTTAAATTCAAATGTTTCATGCCTATTCTATTCTATTCTGTTCTATTCATCTAATGGTACTCCCAGATATGCAAAATTGCCGACTTTATTAGGTCCGGTTCTACAATGTAAGAATATACCAGGTATACGCTATACTTGGAATGAAATTTTATTCCGTGTATGACTTATACCTGGTATATCCTTGCATTGTAGAACCGGCCCTTAAATATATATTTTTCACCTTTGCAAATTGACAAATACAGCTGATTTTCTGTTTCTTGATGCGTATTTCCTTTATAAGTTTTCATTTTGTATATATCTAATCCAAAACTCTACATATGCTTCTGTTTTAGGCAGCGTTTTTTTTTTTACTTAGCCAATAGTGCTATATTATCTGCTAAGGCCGATAATTGTTGATAGCGTCTTCCTGTCTGAGCTCTGTACTAAATTAGAATTTTTCGGACTTACGCCCCTTTCACAGACAGTATATATATATATATATATATATATATATATATATATATATATATATATATATATATATATATATATATATATATATATATATATATATGTATATATATATATATATATATATATATATATATATATATATATATATATATATATATATATATATATATATATATATACCCAGTAAAAATAACGGAACATTTTAAACTTAAAGGAAACTACTAGCGCCATCTACAATACATGGTCTGAAAGCTGTTATACCCTCTATAATATGAGACCACCATCATTAGAATCAGTCAACGGATTGTTATGTTATGGCGCTTAAAGTGACAGTAACTTTTGTCACCTCGTCACAAAAACACAATGTAACAAAGAGCTAATATTACATTTTGTTTCAAGCTTTTGCTTGATATGGACAAAATGAGAAACACACAGATAAGAGATGACCTACAAATACAATCTATGTTGTAATATGTAGAACAGAGACAGTTGAGTTGGTGGAGACATATACAGCAAATGAGAGAAACTAAACCTGCAAGATAGATATGGGAAACAAAAATACAAAGAAACAGGAAGATATTTGGACCCAGAATAATATAAAATCTACTAGAGAGAAGAAGATTAGAAAGGACGAAAGCGATAAGGCTGGCAATGGACAAGAGAAGGGAGGAAGTTTGGACAAACATAGATATACATACCCATTTGATTAACATAAACTTTTGGTCAAGAACCACCCTCAACTAAATCAACTTCCGATTTATTAAGTTTATGGGTTTGACTATTATTACTTTTGATAAAACATCTCCAATTACACAGGCCAACAGTTGTTTTGGTGCCGGGGTATTTTGATACCCTGAATTCAAATATGGCTTTAATTTGCCTAGGAGCTCAAATTTCTCAAATATAACATTTTAGTGAAATATACGTTATACTATTTTAAGTTTAATTCATGGGTCAAGAAAAAATCAAACACGGAATTTTTATTATTATATTATACTAATATTAGTATATACAAAGATAAAGGAAAAAGTTATCTATGAAACCAACTAGTCACTGAACAATTCAGAAGCTGCTTTTCCTTGACATTCTTAAATGTATTTTGGAACAGTCCCTTTTTAAACTCCCGCAGTAATCTGCCATCTTGCGTGATAGCGATCCTCTATAGATTTAATATCCTGGTGAAATCTTTCACCTTGTTTCTCACTTCTGTGTCTCCTAAATTTTGAGGAAAATGGTCTAGGCTGGGTAAATAGTGCATCTTAATGTTCATCCAAGGGATCTGAAACTGTTAAGCATCTTGTTTACCAGTTAAACATAGTTAGGTTTGCGTTTACTCAGAAAATTTCGAACTATAAGAGTCCAGGTTTTTCGCTCAGCCTCATTCATGGAATTTACGAAGGAAGGATCTTTAATGAGTTGTCTTATTTTTGGGCCATCTTTTACAAAAACATTTGAAATGAAGAAAAACTTGTATGCTTGGAAGACGATGTTTGGAATCGTGATGTTTTGGAAAATCGTTATTTTTGAAATTTCCGTTATTTTTTCGACATACTGGGTACTATATCTATTTTAGTATTGTCCAGTATCATTTTATGGCTATGCCTAAGCAATTCAGGGCCTAGTATATTTTATTTGTTTATATATTTAATTGTATATTTAATTCTAAAATATTTTTATTTTATTTATTATTAAATTTTATTTGTTTTTATATTTAATCCTGTCCTAGGCCTTATAATCTACAAACAAGGTACTGAGGCTTGTTTTGTATACATAGCATGTAGTTTGGATTTTTTCCTGTCGGAACATTTTGTTAGTTACCGATTGTCATTACAAAAAAATATTTAATTTTACTTTAAGTTAAAAAACAAAAAGTCTAATATATTTCACATAAAGTTGTATTCGTTGGAATTATATGGAATTTGTATTGGATTGAATTCATATCAAGTATAATATAATATCAATTCTTCTATTGGAACCCTTGGTGTGATGCACTAAACTTGAAAAAATTTACCACTAAACACCAAAACACTTTTTTGAACTGCTCGACACACGTTTCGCTAACCATGTTAACATCATTGATTAAATAATCTCCTGATGATGCTAACATTAGGTTAGCGAAACGTGCGTCGAGCAGTTCAAAAAAGTGTTTTGGTGTTTAGTGGTAAATCTTTTAAAGTTTAATAATATAATATATAAAAGTGCTCTCTGGTTCTAATCTGCGCCAGAAATTTCTGCTGGCATGTTCACTCTTTTCAATTTAAGTCTGTGCGGGCCTTCCAATACCTCTTTTAACTTGCAAATTTCAGTCCACTGCTATTTTGGCTATAGTTGTTTTGTTATCTGAGTGTGTGCACTCTCCATCCCCACTTACGAAGTGCTATCTCGTGTTCAATTTTCTTTCGGTTTTTGAGATGGAGCATGTCTTCGTTTGGAATCTTGTTCGGCCAGAATATGGGAAATATTTTTTGCAAGCATTTATTTATGAGGACCGAAAGTTTTTTTGTTATTGTCTTCGTTATATTCCACGTTTTACATCCATAGAGCAAGACCGCCCTAACATTCGTATTAAATATACGAACTTTGGTTTGGGTTGAGTATTGTGTTGATCTCCATACAGATTCCAGAGCTCGAAAAACTCCTTGAGCTTTTCGTATTATATTTTTGTAGTATAATATGTATACGATGTAACAAAGAGTTAATATTAAATTTTGTTTCAAGCTCGGTAAAACTTTTACAGAAACATTTAAATTAATGAAAACAGTTTATGCTTGGAAGATAATGTTTGGAATCGGGATGCTTTGGAATACGATCCAAAGTCAGGCTCTCCAAGAAACAATAATTGCAGTGAATTGGTGGAAAAAGTGCGTGAAATGATCGCCTACGATGCGAATTCGACAGTATGATGGATAGGGGAGGAATTACATAAGATCAAAGACCTGATTCACGACATGTGGACAAAGGCTTTAAACAAACAGAAAGTCTGTGCTCGATTTGTTGTGCTCGATTTGTTCCTCACGCCTTAAATGAGGACTATCACTGTTTGTGAATTTTTGGCGAAAAAATAAGTCTGTGTGCTTTAACATCCTCCGTATTCGCCTGATTTATCTCTGTGTGACTTTTTTCTTTTTTGCGAAACTCAAATTGGCCATGAAAACAACGTTTTATGACAGTGTTAGAAACAACATAAAATCTATACTAGTATTGGTAAACATACCCACTGGTATATTGATGCGAAAGGGATGTATCCTGAATAAAAATAATTAATTTAAGCAAAATAACAACTTATGTTTTTTTTATTTAAAAAGTTCCATTATTTTTCCAACATAGTGTGTACTATTTCTATTTTTGTGTTGTCCAGTAATATTTTATGGATATGCCTAAGCAATTCAGATCCTGGTGTAATTTAATTTATATTTTTTTATATTCGTAGCACGTAGTTTGGATTTTTTCCGTAAGAAAAAAAATGTCAGTTACCGATTGACATTTACAAAAGATATTTCATTTTAAACAACTTTAAGTTACAAAACAAAAAGATTAATAGATTTCATATAGAGTTGTATTCGTTGGATGGAACTCTCTAAAATCATATATGTCATACATCAAATTCCATATGCTGCTTATTTGATGTATGAATATAAATAATTATAAACATTTATTCGATACATTTTTCGTGAAATTTGACCAATAACGCAATATATGTTCGTCTTTTCCTTTTTCAAATAGTCAATGAAGATAATGGCTTTCGAATCCTAGAAAACAGTGGCCATGATCTTTCCGGCCCATCAAAGCGTCTTCGCCGGATAAAAACCACTGCTTCGACTGTTCCTGCATTTTTGGTGTATCGTGATGAATCTAAGTTTTATCTACAGTCACAAATCAAGACAGAAACTCCTTCGATTGCTCTTACATATGTCGAATCACCGCTGTGTACTGGCCACTCAACCACGTTGTTGGTCCGCAGTGAACAAAACACACATACATTTTCAAACACATAAATAATCAAAATTTATGTGTGACTATTTCCGTAGTAGTGTGCACTTGTACTGTTTGACTACATTGAAACTCACTATACCACTTATGTACCATGAAATGCGAAGGAGCAGAATCCCTGTAATACTTTTTAACTTTTTTTCGACTTGCGCGATAGTTTTTCTATACAAAATGCAGAGTTTAATTAACACCTAAATAATAGCGAAAATATCTAACTTAGCTGCTTTCGAAGACTGTTAATACAAGACTAAATGACATATCGGGTTCAACTTCAAGAAGCGTTACTAAACGGGAAGCTATTTTTCAGAAATTCGATATCACATTTGCGATATCATCGCCATCGAAAAAATATCTATCGAAAAAAGATTTCTGTAAAGGTGGTTCTGTAAACTACATAATCCATTATATACATTAACAAAATTAATTATCCAATTTTATTGATATACTTTGCCTGAAACTTGCTTTAACCATAACCGTTAATATTTTCTCGAAATTGATGAAAGTTTAAAATACAATAAAATATCCCCTAGAACGATACCTAAATTCGAATTGCATAACGATAAAATATCACGTACATTTATGGAATATGTTTTTATTATATTTTTCTAATTATAAGTAAGTGGCAAGTCTGGTTGTCTCGAAGGTATGAAGGCACGGCTGATAAAAAACCGAAAATTTATTGAGAGAATGCGCTCGCGAACTGCGAACAGGAAGAAAAAGGTACTACTCTGCTACACTTCCGGTTACTATCTCATTTCGTTTTCTATTCATCCGAACAAAAACAAACAAAACATTGTAAAATATGTTTGTCTTGGTTCAGTACTTGTTATTGAGATCGACATTTGGCAATATTTTCACTTGCAAGAAAAAAGAGAACGGAATGAAATTATTTTTGGTTCCTGGTTTATGAAATATCATAATCTCCACACAATCGACTATTGTCGAATTCACTTAACACTGATAGAGTTTTGAAATAAGGCTTATTTTAACTTTTGACTTAAGTAAAATGTTATATTTTAATGCATTAAGTCGTTAACTTAATTATCGGCCTTTTTTCACTGCCTTTGACATTTATTTATGAAAAAAGTAATATAAACTTAATCTACGAAATAATCTTCCTTACTTCCGCTACATTTCAAGCAACGGTAGAAAACCAGATCGAAAAAAACTTGGTAAGTAAAGTCATTGGGCCTTATTTTAACTTTCTCAAGACATGTGAAGCAGATAGCAACCAGACGATATTGCAGGGATCGGAAGGGATGAAAATCCGAAGAAGCCAAGTTTGGAGATTATGCTGGAGGCGATAAAAACCTCCAGCCCAGTTCAGTGATTGTTTCCAGAGTCCTTTTTGCTATGTGTGGCCGTGGGTTGTCCTGAGGTGTAATAACTTTCCTTCTTCTTTTACTACTATAAACCCGCGTTACACACTTGAGCACGAAAGCTGTTAGTTCATGAAAGGAATTCGTGCCTCAGCGTGGACGAAAATATTTTCAATTTTTTGAAAAATTTATAAACTAAATACCAATGGAGTGGAGTCAAGAGTTGTGTTTACAACATAAATGAATATAGAAATAGAACCGGATATTTGTTCATCCGACATTTTCGTTGTGGTCCCGGGTATAAAAATCAAAAAGTGGAACGCTATTGCCGCAAGCCTCATGAGTCTTCATGTAGAAAACATTTTTTCCGACCTCGGCCATTCAGTGAGGTTTTGGCTTGCTTCATTCGCGTTTGTGCTCAAGTGAGTACGCAGCTTAAGGACTATTTTTAGTATTAGTAATATGAATCCATCGCTGCTGATATTGAGCAGCAGTGACTCATAAGCACAACGCCCACTTGATTCTACAATACATACCTTTTTAGCATGTATATTGGTTTTGCGGTACTGGTTGATGGCTCATCCAGGATTAAGTCAACACTATCTCCTAAAGTCGCACCAACTCATTTCCTGAGCTTCCACATTATTTTTTTTTCAGTTAAAAGGCAAAAATATGGCAATACTTCAAATATGCTTTCGAACATTGACATCACGGCTACAATTAATTTTTCAGATTGTATTTACAGTAGGCTCGTATATTATACCTCATCTTGAAGCTGAAAGATGGTGTTTTAAAATACCTATATGGCGTAAAAATATTCTGATTAGAACAGTTTCTGTCTGCCGTAAAACGTAGGAGGCGAGAATTAAGTTGAGAACCTAATAATATAGTGTATATTTAATGTTATAATACTTGCTATTTATGGGTTGAAAATTATATCACTGAAATTTTTGCTAAATAAGTTTTTATCAAACATTTCTATTGCTTTTTTTTATATTAATCTGCAAAATAAATAATTGTCTCAGCTTTGACGTCCTCATTTAAAGGGAATCATCATACAGCGGGCCATTTCTTCAGGTTTACGAAGAGAAAACAATCGCTGAAAGCCAAATCTGGTGAATATGATTCATGTGAATTATATTCACCAGAACCACCATATTCACCATATTCACCAGAAAGCACTTTGAAAAGTAGATCATGAACATTCGAGGCATCAACCCGAAATGTATTTACAAGCCCATTATCGTGGTAAAAAAGTACAGTCAGATATGGACGTTTAACCTGAATATTACTCTTCAATTGGTGATGGTCCTATTTTTTGCTAAGTAATTTAGGAGCATCACATAAGAAAATCTCAGAAATCAGTAGGTATAATTCTTCCTTGCCAATGGAGCCGTTTTCACTTGTTTTTTGGTGTATGAACGGCAGCTTTGGTAGCTAAGTAACGCGCTCTCACCCACTACTTTATCTGCTTCGTCTCTGGCATGAAATGAATCCATGTTTCATCTACTATTGTAAAATGTTAAATAAACTTAAATGAATCTCATTTAAACAAGTGTAAACACTCTTGAGAAGTGTTCATTCTTGGGATTAGATCTCTCAGAACAAAGTATTTACTTTTCAACAGCTCGAACTTTAATTTTATTTTGTGGAACATTTTGAAATGTGTTTAACTGATATAAACTTTGCCAAACTCGACCAGAAAGAAACAAGTAACTAAACTGTCTGAAACTTTCCAGCACGCCATCTATCGCAGCACACTTGATAAATATCAGTCATTTGGTCATATTTGTGCTATGTATGGGTCATGCCAAAAACTTTTTGAACGGCCCTCGTATACATATTAATATTTTTCTAAAATTAAGTCAGTTGAACACAATGGTCTGTAAAATATTAAATATCACAAAATATTTTCGACATACATTCAAGTTATTTGAAGACAAAAAAATATTTTATAAACAATTGAGAAAAAAACAAAAACAACCTGATCCACTGAGATCGTATCATATTACACACTCAAAAAAATGTCTGTGAAACTGGTTGCATCATCGTCCAACTGATTGACAAACCTTAGGACATTTTAATATTCTCAATGACATCTTGACTTCATTGTTATATTAAAACAATACTATCTTCTTAGACCTGGTTATTACGCAAGCCGTTCTAAGAAATTCTCAAACTCCTTTATTCAAATTATCCGATTTTGCATTTTACATTTCCTTTTTTTCCCGATTAAAATTCAGTGGCGTGTCATAATCAATTTAAACTCATTATGATTTTAACATTTTTAAGTTCTATTGTTTAACACCAACTCTAGTATATTAATCCGCAATTATAGATCGTTCAATTTCAATATATATTTTTCAAGAGTCACCGTTATACGAGGGTTGCTTTTTTATATCCGGAATAATAAATAAAAACAAATATTTATCATTGAAAATGGTTTTATTGTTCTTTTCAAATATTCTCCGCGATGATCGATACACTTTTGCATACGTTTAAATCAATTTTCACAGCACTTTTTCCATTCCGATTGAGGTATCTCCAAAACATATATTTTGAACGCATCGACCGGTTCTTCTGGCGTCGAAAATCGTTGACAACGTAGTTTATTCTGCACGGTTCGGAACAAAAAGAAATCTATGGGTGCTAAATCAGGACTGTACGGCGGATGATCCATCAATTTGATGTTTTGACCGCTCAAATATTAAACTGTTCGGTTCGATGTGTGAAAGCTCGCGTTGTCATGGTGAAGAATGATCTTGCGTCGCTGGTTGCTTTTTTGTATTTCTTCAAAAATTTCTGACAAACAAATGGTCGTGCACCATTCAGAATTGACCGCTCTATATTCTCTAGTAGCAATATAGCCGCATGCCCATTAAAAAAAAAAAACAGGCGACCATTTGCTTTGAAGTGCTTCTTGCGCGAACAATTTTTGTTGGGTTTGGTTTAGTCAGGCAGACCCACGAAGTCGACTGCTGTTTATTTTCCGGCTCATACGCATAGATCCAAGATTATTTACCTGTGTAGATGTTATACCCAGCTTTTGAAAATCCACGATTGTATTTTTTGAGCATTTTTTTGCATTAATCGACACGAGCCTTTTTTTTGAACGATTGTCAAATTTTGCTGAAACCAATGCACACAAATCGCTTTCACGGCTAAATGTTCATGTAAAATCCTTTATATACTTGTCAGACTAATACCCAGGGATGCCACAATATCACGGTATGTCACATGACGATCTTGCTTTATCAGTTCGCACAGTATCAATGTTTTTTTGGCACAACCGACTTTGGACGATCTTCTTTAAATTCGTCCTTGAGCGAATGACGACCACGATTAAATTCACTAAACTAGTGATATACAGTGGTTTTAGATGGTGCTTCATTGCCAAAAGTCTAAGTGAATTCATCGATGCACTGTTGTTGAGATAATCCATGCCGAAAGCCGTAGTAAATCATCACAAAAAATTCTTACGAGTTAATTCCATTTTTTGTCTGAGATGAAATTTTCAAGTCACTAAACAACACAAATAACGTCCGTATGACAAAACGTTCTTAGTACGTATACAGTCAACAATGTCAAATGGCATCTAGCAACACCATTGTTATCAATTCCGGATAGATAAATAGCAACCCTCCTATACAGGGTTATTAACGTCAATATACCTAGTAAGTCCCAAAGTCGGGAGAATTGTCTGCGCTAATTAACCACAGTCAGCACTTTGCAACCTTTGGTGTTAAGTATAAGCTTTATATCAAATTTTCTACTCACACCGATTTGTTTTAGCTCGATGTATTTTTCCCAGCGATGTTCAATAGCTTCGATTCCCTGTTTATAGTGAGAATCGTTGAGCTTCTCAAAACAGACATCAACCGCAGACTCCATCTCTTCATTGTTGGCAAATCTTTTACCACCGAGCCATTTGTCAAGTTTGGAAACAGAAAATAATCAAAGGGGGCCAAATCTGGCGAATAGGGTGCGTGCGGAAGCAATTCAAACTTTGACTCATTGATTTTGGCCAACGCGATAACGGATGTGTGAACTGGTGTATTGTCTTGATGAAACAAAACTTTCTTTTTTGCCAAATGCAGTAGTTTTTTGATGATTTTATCACCCAAACGCTGCAATAAGTTCGCATAATACTCGCCGTTGATTGTTTTTCCATTCTCAAGATAATCAATGAAAATTATCCCACACACCTCCCAAAAAACTGACGCCATGACCTTGCCTGCAAACGGAACTATCTTCGCCTTGTTTGGAACTGATTCTCCCCTTTCAGTTCATTGTTTTGACTGATCCTTCGTCTCAGGTGTGACGTAACAGACCCGTGTTTTATCCATGGTTATACCGCCAAACATTCGATTGAAATATCCTCACGATGCTGTTTTTTGTGAGTAATATCGGCACTCGTCTTGCGCACAGCTTTTTCATGTCCAAATTTTCAGTTAATATGCGATTTACAGCACTGCCTACCATGTCTGCTAGCTCACGCACTTTCAGTCGACGCTTATCCAATACCATTTTGTTGATTTTCTCACCATTTCTGGCGTGGTCACCTTATTTGGTCGGCCGCTGCGATGTTCATCTTGGCAGCTCGTACGTCCTCATTTAAACTGGCGCCCAATATTTTAAAGTTGTAAACTATTGGGTACGGTTGGACTGAGATCTTTCAAATGAAAGTATTGTATCACATAGCGATGACCAATTTTTTCCATGTTTACAAATTTACTGGGAGTGTTTATTATTAATGGCTGCCAAACAAATACTAAATAACGTAGCGTCGTCGAACTTCAAACTTAAGCTTTATAAGACTGGTACTTTCTACCATAGTTATTCTTTTCAAACAGCAACCGCCATCTATACGTCAAGTGGGGTACTTCTGGGACTACCCTCGTAAATCAGATTGTTTTCTAAAATAGTTTTTTTTAGTTTACTCTCACAGATTAAAACCTAAATATTTTTTGTAAACTCAATGTTATTAAGAACAATCTATCACAACACAACATCTATTAGCTGTTAGTTGTCAGTAAATTAATTTGTTAAGGAGAAATAATTAAGAACATTATAAGTCAAGGATGATGATTGATTGACTGAATGACTCATCATATCATACGGCATTTGAGAATGGCACACGATGAACCTTTTCTTAAGCATCAAAATATTTTCGATATAGTTTAGTCTAATTTGCGTGTTTTTGTGTAAAACTTGTAAATTTTTTAAACACATGTATTTGTATTTTCTGAGCGTTTTCGGCATGGGTAAAATATCTAATCAAAATATAACGAATTTATCCCCTGTAGTCATATATAATTTATAATATAAATAAGTGTAGCGGTATAATTGTTCCCTCCACGTCTGTTATAAAGAATATAAAATAATAATTCCCAAATTACAAATATTGGATAGTTAAAAGCTGTTAAAAAAACTATTTTTTAAATCAAAACTTACGCACGGTATTTAAAATGATCTTTAGCTTTGATTTTAAATTTACTCCCAGAAAAATTATCTAAGTATGCGACAGAGAAGTCTATATTGCTGCTTTTGTTGTTCCTACCACTTTCCTATTAAACTGGAATTAATTTTGATTCATCTATAATTTTCTTAAATAAATATATTCTGAGATTTTCTTAAGTAATTACCCAACACTTTTCATCATCATTATCACCGTTTTATATCAATTTCTGACTATACTCCTCCCCTTGATGCCGCCATGTTATTCGACCCACGGCAGCTCCGATCCAGTGAGTTCCTGCTGTTTTTTGTCGTATCTTCATCGAGCTTGGTTTGGTCAGTTAATTGCTAGTCAGCTGGGCTACTTCATAAGAGAGTTTTTTATACTTATTGCGGTTATATATTTTTATATATATTAAAAGTTCACATCCTTTTTTCAGGACTCGGTAGTAGACTTGGTCAGTGGGCTGGGAGCTCCTCTTTCCAAATTGGTTATAGTCGCGCCTGTGCAAGCGTTTAAATTCACTTTGCAAAGTGAAGAATACACTGCTCCAGGAAGTCCGGCTTTGGAATTAAGCTCAATCACAAGGGAAGAATTGTGTCGATTGATGCAAGGTGGTAAAAACTGGACTTTAGAACGAGATGAAGACCAAGCTGGACCTTACATTTTCAGGTACGACTGAAAATTTGTTGCATTTTTACCATTTTTTCACTTCCACCATGATTTAATAATAATTATAATACATTAATAGTTTCATCATTTAACAACTGTTTCCAAATACATATTTAAAAAGAAATATATCATATGAAACTCTTCTTCTCACAGAGAAAAAAACTAAGAGTCCTTTTATGAATACGTTTATTTAAATAATTTTTTTCTAAATATAACAAAATTAACGTTTAAAATAAGTACTCGTTCAGTACTGTCACTAAGGTAGTATTAATTCTAGGATTAATCTTATTTCATACGAATTTTAAGTACAAGGAATAATTATTTAAGGCTAAAATAATTCTACAAATAAAATCATATGCCGTTAAATCTGGTGATCTTGCTGGCCAAGGAATGTTCACACATCTTGAGATGACATTATTGCGAGACATTTGTCTAAAGGCGTTTGTGGATATATTGTAGTGTGAGCAATCGCTTCATTTTGTTAGACCTATGTGTCAAAATTAACAAGAGAAACCTCAATTGTTCTATTGGAACATTTAATGTAAAACAGTTCACTCGAAGAAATTTACCAAGAGAAAAACCAAATCATCTTTTTAACTTCTTGGCGCGGGTTTCACTAATCGTATTAGCATCATCAGGATATGATTAGATCGAACATCGAATGTGGCATGAGGTAAGATAGAAGCAAAGTTAAGAATCTGTAAAGCAAATTTTAATTATTACACATTATGCAATATGCAAATTGATTTTTTATTTATTTTTTTTCAAGTCATTAAAAGTTCTAATCATTTCTCAGCTTTGTATCTAATGTAGGCAATAAAATTTTCACCATAGGATATTACTACAATAAAAGTAAAAGTATCTAAAAATAACTTGTTATAAATGTTTTTGTAAAGGCAATGTAACAGTTATTGAATGATCTAACATGATCGGTACAACCTTAATGACTAATGAGGATAGGATTATTTAATGATTAAATGTTTGTAATTGGGTTACCGAGTGTTTTTTTAGTGAAGGACAAATACTAGATTGCTTTAAGAACTCGCAATGACGTAGTGGTACGTAATAAATGGCAAATGGTGTATTATAGTTCTAGGTTAAGTTTTTTATGTACAATATGTCAGAGTATTCAGTAGAAGTTTTAATGTATACAGGATGTTGGATTAGTAACACTGATCGATTTGATGTTTAGTTTGCGGAAGTTGCATTTCTGTGAGTTTGTATAACGCGGTTCAATAAATTACCAGGTGTATTAATAATTCTATTTTTTTTCTTAAAAGAAAACACGTTTAATTTGAGAGAAAGAGAAGAAATGGTTTATTCAAAGTAAACGCTATCGCCCTCCTAGAAAAAAACGTACATCTTTTGTGGTGGTTTCGTCATCAAGCTTTTTTTTCGACAATATCGTAGTGTGATAAATGCTGGAGGAGCGCGCTCCAACGCCCTCCCTCATAAGCCACCACTGGTTATATGTTCTTTATATTTAGTTAATATGGATCTTTTAATGTTCTCGACATACATTCTAGTAGAATCTTGACATCAAATTTCATAAATCCCCGATTTTTCATGTGTGTTTATTTTATCCTTTGGATTTCTCAGGATTCTTCTTAACTTCACTAACCATGTTAGCATCATCAGAAGATGAATGTCAATATGGTTAGTGGTAAATTTCTTTGAGTTTAGTGTTTCACACTAAAGGTTTCAATGGAACAATTGATTATTATGGTTGTTCGATTGAAGTTTTTAGAGTGGCTTGAACATAACACATAAAAAACATAAAATCTGTTTCCAGTCTCGCCTTCTGAGACTGTATTAAACCACCTGAAAATCCGGGCCCTTGACTTTCCGAAAATCATCCTTAATATTTTACCTTTTCCGACTTCCAACTTCCTTTCTTACTACTTTGCCATTGTTGATGTCTCGTGCGCAAGTAACCGTGGGCTCTAGTATTGTTTCGTACACTCTTACTTCTGATGCCCTTATGTTTTTTGCTCTTAAAATCGTTAAGAACATTCCTGCGGCTTTGCTTCCTTTCGCTAATCGTTTCTCTATTCTCTTCATAACCTTTACATGTTAGTGTTACTCCTAGATATTCAGTTTTCTGAACTTTATCATATATTTCTTTTTTCTGCACAATTATTGACTAAAAACAGTCCTCTGGTACTATCTTTCATCGCCATATACATATATGGTTTTGTTTTCGTTAATTGTTAGGCCATATTATCTTGTTTTCTTTTCAACAACTTGAATACCCTTACTATTTCTTCCTTGGATTTGACCATCAATACAATGTCGTTGGTATAATACATAATAAAACATAACACCTTTTTCCAAACAATTTTTTTAACCTGAAAAATATAAAAAAGTAAAATTAACCTTGAGATATAAATATATGATGATAAATATGGGGCAAAAAGTACTTTAATTAACTTAGACAAAGCAAAAATAATGAGATCCGCAATAACATCAAAATAAACGAGACCTCCAACGATTGCTTTAACCTAGTTGATAACAAACATGACCTTGCTAATGTACAATTTCTTGAGGCACCTAGACCCTCCCTGGTTTCAATTATACGCCCAAAAACTAAGTCAAGGAAAGCTCCGACTATTTTTTTTATGTTATTATCTTACTGTACTTTTCCATTTAGGTATGAAAAACTGTGGGCTCGAAATGTAAACTTACCGTTGCTCCTTACACATAATGCATTAAGTTTTATGATTGAATTTAGTTACTAGTTTACGTTATTTAGTTTTAATTTTAGTTAGAGTGAACAAATGTTGAGTGTAGGCAATTAAAAATGAAACATTTTTAAGACGTTACGTTTGTTGTAAAGATCTATATATAAATATCAACACATATTTCTTTTACCTTATACTATGATTAAAAAGTAAGGTGACTATAAAATTTTTTAAATATGTGATTCTGTTACTGTTTTCTTCATTCGTGGACATGGAAGGTATCCCTGAAGGGGATTTATCTTCAACTGCATATCTGCCATCACTAAAGTCCTTGTACCACTTATCAACTATACTATATGTGGCTGACTAAAAATTCTGGTGTTTATGATAACTGTCTCACTTAGTTTTCCCTTTTTGCAGTATACTTGTTTCTAGATAATGGTTTTGACAACTTTCTTTATATTTGTCTTTCTGGTTATGTTTCTTTATTGTTATGGTTATTTTTATGGTTATGTTTCTCTATGTTTTTTGATGCCTAATTTATTTATTTTATTTGAATTATCAAAAGGTTTCTTGGTTTATCCAATGTGATTGTGCATATTCCCATGATAGTTAGTAAGTAGATAATTTAATCTGAGGTGATTTTTTCTTAGGTCTTAATATATGTATAGTTTCTAAGTTCTTGGACAAAATATGACATTTAAAATGATCGGGATGGATAAATGTGATGTTAATTCTCCATTATTGGATGCTTTTTATAATACTGTAAAACTTAATGATTCAAAATAGTTCTATTTTTCAAAGTAGTCTCCTTTTAGCTCGATACACGTCGATTAACGATTTTACAACTTTTTTTGCCTTACAAAAAGTACGACTGGGTTTCTGTTTCGTTGATGATATCTTCATTTGATTTAAATTTCTTTCCAGTCTGCTATTTCTTCATGTTTGTAAAGAGCAAACAGTCAGAGGGGGCCAAGTGTGATTTAAATGGATGCGGCATCAATTCATAGCACAAATTAATATATTTTATTATTGCAACGAATGGGCGGTTGTTTTTTTATCAACTTTTCGTGAAATTTAACCAATAATACAACATAATACTTTCCTGTGGTCATCTTCCCCTTTTCCAAATAATCAATGAATATAGTGCCTTGCGAAAAACAGTGGCCATGACCCTTTTGGTCGATAGATCTTCTTCACTTCACTTCACTCTTTACCTTCTTTGGGGCACATTCGTTGGATAAAGCCCACTATTTTGGCTGTGCCACTTTTGATTCCGTTTTTGGTCCGCAGTGAGTAAACATAGCGCGTATCGCACTGATAGCTTTCTCATGTCTAAATTTTCGTGTAGAATGTTCTGAACGCGTTCATTCAATGTCTTTTTGAACACTGTTTTTAACCCTCACTCTGTAATCGGCCAACATCGTGAGTTTATTGACTATTTCCGCCGTAGTAAATCACTTATAAACCATAAAATGTGATGAAGTAGAGTCCCTATAATATATTTACAACTTTTCTTTTTTTTTGTGTAATGATTTTTCCGTTGAACGTTGGTTTGTGCACTAGTTTTTTTTTTCTGCACGTTCCAAATTTTTCATTATATGTTTTTTTGTACAAATTTTAACATAAATAAATATAGAGCTTTCGAAGACTCTCAGCTTTTAAAGACTATCAAAACAAAATTAAGTGACATAATGTTTATAATAATAATGTTTACCTCTACAGGTCTAGTGGCCCTTGGCTTCGATATCTTACACTCTACTTTCTTCAAATCTTTCATCACTTAATTCAACCAGTTCTTCCTCGGTCGCCCTCTCCTTCTTTTTCTACCTTCTTATCAATATTTTCACTTCTGGTCAATATTCTTTTAACCCATCTCTTACCGGGCATTCCCGCTATGTGCTCCAGCCATCTAGCTCTCTGTGCTCTTACCACCTGAACAATGTTTGTTTTTTGTAGAGTTCTTCTATTTCTCTATTTGTTCTTTTTCAAAATTTGTTGCAAAACTTTAATTCCTCCAAAAAGCCCCCTTAATATTTTACGTTCCCAGACTTCCAGTTCACTTTCTTCTTTCTTCGCCATTGTCCATGTCTCGCACGCATAGGTAATCGTGGGCCTTAGTATTGTTTGGTACACTCTTACTTTTACTGCTCTTATTTTATTCTTTACTCTTAAAATCATTAAAAACATTCTTGCTACTTTGCTTCCTTTCGCTAAACGTTTCCATAATTATTTCCCTTCATCCCCTTTACATGTTAGTGTTATTCTTAGATATTCAGTTTGCTGAACTTTCTCTATAGTATATTATTTATTTTCTGCACAATTAATGACCAAATTAGGAGACAGTCCTCTGGTACTGTTCTCATTTCATTACCATATATTTGTTTGGTCTGGTATTATTATCATATATTTGGTGTTGTTTTCGTTAATTGGTAGGCCATATTCTCTTGATTTTCTTTCCAACATCTTGAATAACCTTACTATTTTTCCTTGGATCTTACCATCAATACAATGTCGTCGGCATATGATAAGTATTGATGTCTGGTACCATTAAGCAGTTCCTGCACTAGATTGAACAAAATGGCCGACAGTGGATCGCCTTGTCTCAGTCCCTCTTTACAATGAACTCCTACATTGCTTCATAGACTATAACTTTATTTTCTGTTCTTTTCACAGTCATATTCACCAACTTCCTCAACTTTTCCGTGACTCTCAACTCTCTCATTGCTTGGAACATTTTCCTGCTAATAGAGTCAAATGCTGATAATCTATGAACAGTAATATAAGCATAAATGTTGTTCATAATTATTTTGTTGGATCTGTTTCATGATGAATATTTGGTCGATTGTTGACCCTCCTGCTCTGTACCCTCTTTGGTATTCCCATACTTGTTCGTTATGGTATTTCTTTAGTCGATCTGTTTGTGGCCATTCCAGTTCTCTGGCATATTTTCTTCTTTCCAAATTCTCTTTATTAACTCCCATGTTCTTGGCACCAGTGTTTCAAGATTTTTGCTGTTATACCGGTTTTTCCAGCTTTTTCTACTTCTTCATTTGTGAGTGCATTTATAATTTCGCTATTACCTACAATTTCATTTCTCTCTCTCTCTCTCTCTCTATATATATATATATATATATATATATATATATATATATATATATATATATATATATATAGTTAGTTATTAATAAAATTTTGGATAGATCATATATAGTATATTTTGAAGCCACCCATTGGTATATCAAGTCATGAAATAAATAAACTCAATTGCTTTCCATGTAATCCAATAAAAAATCTCCCAACATTTGAATCACCCTGTATGATCTACGATTTGTACCAATATCTATACGTAACAAGAATCAAAGATTTGACTCACATGATAAATGAGATCGTATTAAGAACAGGTTCAGAGTTAGGGTAATTGGAGACAGCTGGAGGTGTAAAAATGTTATTTAATTTTTAATTATTATGCAAAGAGTTGTGGCCCGATCGGTTTATTATGTTAATCGGCGTGTAACTGAATGGGTTTGGTCCGGAGAAAAGAGATTGACGTAAACAAAATGGCACGGATTATGTAAAATTGGAGCTTTCTGTTTCGAAACGTGCTGATCTACATTTTTGCCGACCACTGATTTTAATTGATTTAGATAAAATTAATAATGTAAATTGTCACGACACGTATCTCATTAAATGCAAAAAAATCACGTTTGCTAATTAGTATTTTACTTGAAGTTTCTTTTTGCAATATTTAGGTTAATACACAAGTTATTTTCCGGGGTATTATTATTACTAGTATTATTAAAACTTAGAAAGTATATATCTTCGGTACCTTTCATATCCGATCAAGAACAGTGGACGTCAATAATTTGAGGAATTAATAAACATAAATAATAACCACCGCAAAAGATTGATTCCTCTAAGTTGCCTGTTAACATTGAAAATCCCTCAAGAAAGAAAGTGAGCCCATCCTTGCGACAAATAAAAAACGGAATAGTAGCGGAAAATGATATGATTTAGGCAGATTTATTGAAGATCAACGTGATTTTAACAACCATTGGATGCAGTTTTTAAAGATTGTAGTTTTTAAAATTTACGATAGCGCCACTTGATTGGGCGGCAAGATCTATATCTATATGCTATAGTACCCCATTAAATATATTTCTGTTATTTTTTTTCAATTTTTTTGGTAGTAATACATTTTTCTAAGTAATACATTACATAAGTAATACATTTTTCTAAAACCAGGCGTTTTTTTTCGAATAATCATAACTCTTCCAAAAATTGATAAACAATTCATTTTTTAAAATTATTTGTTTTTGAACGAACTTTAAAAAAAATACAAATAATATCTTTTATAAAATTTTTGAGTTTTTCGGAAAAAATTATTAATTTTCCAAAATTTTCCGCAGGTATTTGTGGGCTTTTCTTTTTATTTTTTAAATTTTTTTAATATAAAAAAAAATTACAGAATATTTGGTCCACGATGAGACTTGTGGTATCAAACGTATTATAACCGGGAGGTTTTTTGGGAAAAAAAAGAAAAAAATTAAAATGTTATGATATTATGTTATATTTGTTATAATGTACCTATATATATATATTATAAGAACATAAATGAAAACTTCAATTCTCTGGAATTGAAGGCTTGACAAAATAAGTATACGGTATAAAGATGTAAAAAACATTAGTATAAGTTTTTATAATTTTAGAAACGATACTAAGTGAATAAAAAAAAACCAAATACAAAGCTATAGTTCAAAAAAGAGCAATAACTAATCTAAACTTTTCATTACTTTCTATTTCGCAAACATACAGCAAAGATAAAAATAAGTATATTAGAAATTTATATTTTATGCGAACATGTGGGCTTCTAAAATGATTTGAGCGCGTTTTTTTTTACCGAAGATAGAAGATAGAATAATAAAATGCTGAAAGTATATAATATAAACAATAATACCACATGTCGGTGTTGATTTCGCTGTCTCAAGAAACATCCTTGGTTCTATAACAAATGTCCAGCCAGTAAATAATCGACTTATGACACTATCCCTTAAGTGTGCTAACAAAAACTATACATTAATCAATGCACACCTCCCAGTTAACGAAGAAAATAAATCTAATCCTGAAAAAGTAAATACGTCCTGGGAAATTCTAGAAAAGAGTATCTCTAAAATTCCCTCTAACCATGTAAAAATCCTATTGGGTGATTTCAACGCCCAGCTAGGGAAAGAAAAAAAGTACAGGAAAACAGTCGGCAGTTTTCCCACTCATAAATGGACTAACCATAATGGTAGAAGATTGGTTGAACTATGTTCGCAGTTTAATCTAAAAATAATGTCAACCCATTTTAAGAAGAAAATATCAAAACAAAAAACCTGGAGGTGCCCAAACACGTACATGGGTGAATTTCAAATTGACCATGTTGCCATTTCGTACCCCAATTATAAAGAGATTTTGAATGTTCAAGTCAGGAAAGGAGCAAATATAGACACGGATCACTACTTGACTAGAATCAAACTTAGCTTAAAACCTCGAAAACTTATTCAAAAGCGGCTGCTAATACCAAAGTTTGACCCAACGAAAATAAAACCAGCCCTAACAGAAGAACTTGATAAACAACCAGCACAGAACTGGCAAGAATTGAAACAAAAATTTATTAAAACAGTCTTAAAGTTGGTCCCTTTACAAAAACGTAGAAAACATCCGTGGTGGGATGAAGTTTGCGAGCAAGCAGTATTAAGCCGAAGTGAAGCATTCAAAGATTGAAACTGTCAAAAAACATCAATAAAAACATATTTTTGGAAGTAAGAAAAGAAACATCGAAGCTAATTAGACAAACTAAAAGAAAATATGAAAACAATCAACTTAATGAAATAGAAAAAGATTTCCAAAAACATAACACTCGAAACTTTTACAAAACATTTAAAACTAAAGTAACAGGCTATCAACCGCAAAGTCTTTGCTTCCAAAAGGAAAACGGACAATTAGCTCTAAATAACCAAGATAATTGCAAAGAACTTGCGAAATATTTTGAACAAATACTAAACTGTCCTGAGCCCTTAAACAAATTAGCAACACTAAAGCCTAAACAAACAAACCCAGATTCATTACCACCGAATGAAGATGAAATAATTAGGCAAATCAAGCGGCTTAAAAATAACAAAGCTTCTGATGAAGATGGAATCACTGCGGAACTTTTGAAATCCGCTGGTCCAGGTACAATCAAGGAAATAACCAAAATTCTACAAGAAGTTTGGCGAACCGAACGGATTCCGGAAGATTGGAAAGATGCTCTAATTCATCCACTACATAAGAAACGAGATATAACGGATGTAAACAACTATAGAGGGATATCTCTTCTCCCAGTTTACTATAAGATTACACATTTACTACAAGTTTATTACAAGATTCTATTTCAATGTCTACTAGACAGAGCACAGGGACAGTTAGAACCTAACATTGGTGAATATCAAGCAGGTTTTCGACCGGGCAGATCCTGCCCTGAACAGATCCTGAATCTGAAGTTGATTCTAAGACATCAAAAACTGTACAATAAAAATCTCGTCTGTACATTTGTGGATTTCAAAAAAGCATATGATTCTATTGACCGCGAATCTTTATTCCAAATCTTGAAAGAACAAGGACTAGATCTGAAAACGCTGGCAATTATTAAAGCAACGTTAACTAACACAAGGTCAAAAGTTAAATTCATGGGTGAGATCTCGGAGCTCTTCGAAATTAAAACTGGAGTGAGACAAGGGGATGGACTCTCGCCACTTTTATTTAACTGTGTTCTAGAAAAAGTAATACAGGAGTGGCGTGAAAAAAAGTCGGCCCTGAATATTGACCAGCCCATTAAACTGGGGAGAACCAACATCAAAATTGATTGTCTGGCATTTGCTGATGATCTAGCAATTTTAGCTCAAGATGTATTAACGGCACAGAAACAGATTGAAATCCTAAAAGAAACAGCAGAAAATGTAGGACTCCAAATTTCCTTTGAAAAGACACAATACATGATCTGCAACAGACTAAGAACCCGATTTCTAAAAACAAAATATGGTAACATCAGACGAGTCTCTCAATTCAAATATTTGGGTGAAATAATCATGGAAAATGGGTTGGAAAAAGCGGCCAATAAGGGTAGATGTCAAAAAATGGAAACGGCATTGAGACTTACACAAAACATTTACAACAAAAAATGCCTATCTAAAAACACAAAATTTAGACATTACAACACAGTTATTAAGCCAGAATGTCTATATGCTGCGGAAACGCTCATTCTGAATAGAAAGAGGGACATCGAGGACATTGAAAAGAAGGAAAGAAAAATCATAAGAAAAATCCTAGGGCCCAAACAAATAAATAGCACAACATACCGACTTCGAGAAAATCAAGAAATCAAACAATACACAGATATACATAGCGATATGAGAAAAAGAAGACTTACGTTTTACGGACACATAAAACGGATGAATCCGAGTAGGTTAACTAGACAAATAATCGAATTTTATCAAATAGGAGTAAAGCTAAAGTAGAAATAATTAAATGGATTGCTGCAATTAAAGAGGACCTAAGATCAGCAAATATTTCACAAAGTGAAATTCAGGATAGAGGCTGTTTCAGACACAAGGTTAACGTTTGGAAGGTTGGCCAGAGAGAAAAATGTAGGAAGACTGGAACAACTTGGTCTGACGAAAGGAAACAAGCTCACAGCGAAAGAATGAAATCAGTATGGGCACAAAGGAAGGCTAACAACAACAAACGCCTCTAATTGTAGTTCGCGTGGTCCACCAGGGCCCATACGTGAATAATAATAACAAACAATAATATCTAGTATTTCTTTTTTTATGGGGGTAATTTGAGCAGTTTTATTTTTATTGGTTATGATGTACTTTATCTTGTTTTTTATTAACTTTTGATTACAATTTGATTTTTGTTCACCGTATATATGATTGTAAGAATACATGGGAATTTTCTATTAGTCAAGTTTCTATTATTCAGTTTATTAGAACACAATGAATAGTTTATCGGTAAGATTATTTTGAATAATTTATCTACTTGATATTGCTTTTCCATGGCTTGGTTGGTCTGGTGGTGACCCAACCAGATCCACACCGCGTCGCTTAACTACAGTTATCAAGAACTGGTGTTCGACACAAATACGATTTTACACATATTTACTTAGAATATTATTTCTTACAATAGCTTTCTGATTGACGATTTAATAATTTTGATTTTTTTTTTTACATTTTTGACCCTAGTTGGGACTTAAAGATATTTCCTTTATACCTTATATATATAAGAAAATTATTAATATCAGTTATTTTACACCATCGTGTAGAAGCAACTCTTATATTTTATTCTTTTTAAAAATATCGTGTTTATTTGCTTATTGAATATAATAAATACCACCTTGATCAAAAAGTTTACAGAATTTATTCAGAAAATACAAATGCAAGTTTATTCATCAATATTGATATTGTCCCCTTCAAAATACTCAGTGTACTGCACCGAACTGTAACGCACTTATGCTAGCGCTTGATCCAATCCTCGAAACATTTTTTATACTCGGTGTTTGGTATCGCCACCAGATAGGTCTTCGATTTTTCCATAACGTCCTCTCGGCTGCTAAAACGCGTTCCCCGTAATGGTTTTTTGACTCGATTGGAGAAAAAAGTCAAAGGGAGCCAAATTAGGTGAATCCGGTGGCTGTTTGATTGTATTCGTTCCATTCTTGGTCAAAAAGTCATGGAAAATGATGGCATTGTGCGATGATGCGTTATAGTGGTGCAAAATCCACGAGTTGGTTACCTACAAATCCTTTCTTTTTTGGTGAATTTCTTCACGTAAACATCTCATAACGCCCAAATAATACTCCTTGTTGACCGTTTGACCTTCTGAAAGAAATTTATGATGCACAACACCGTTGTAATTCATGAAAGCCGAGATCATCGCCTTCTTTTTCGATGGAAAACGATGTGGTTTTGGCCGCACGCCATTCACTCTCCTGATGTCTGATTGAGTGTCGTACTCATAAATTTACGTCTCGTCTCCAGTAATAATGTGTCTGATAAATGTTGGGTCGAATTCAGGCTTGGAAATCATGTCTTTTGCGATCATTCTTTTTTTTTGCATGAAATTCAGATCTTTCGGCACCAACTTTGCTGCAACACGGCGGAAACCCAAATCATTAACTAAAATATTTTGAAGGGATTCATAAGCAATGTTCAAGTCCTCTGTTAGCTCTCTGATGGATAATTTGACGTCATTGACCACCATTATACCACTGCGTTCGTCATCATCGACGAACTCACGACCACTTCTGAAGCGTTCGTGCCACTGATAAACGACTGTTTCTTTAGAGTATCGATACTGAAACACTTTTCCAGCATTTCCAAGGTCCTCGTACCATTGAATGCGTTTTTAACGCAAAAGTTAATACAAACTCGTTGTTGCAAACGCTATTCCATTTTTAAAATTGTAAATATCGAAAACACGCACAGAGGCAAATATACTCAAGACAGCGTAACTTTTACAAATGTCAGGTTATCACGCTGAAATTTGGTGAAAAAAAAAGCAGAAATCTAATCGGGTGACTGAGAGATGTACACGGTGGTCATTTCGAGAACTTTTTGATCAAGGTGGTATTGTATCCATTTATAGTGAAATTGTAGTTTTTTAACAAATATATCTAAATCTAATAAAGATCGTGTTTGAAGACAATTCTTTAGGAAGTAGATCGGTTTATAAAAATCCCTTCATTTCCTTTTTTATCGTCATAATCAATTATCTAACATCGAACAAGCCATTAGGTAATTATAATAACTTAATTAAAATAAAAAATCAACAATAACAGCGAAACGTCTACTGCGACAGTAGAAAGCGACTTGGAGCACGTTCTCGATGACGCTGGCCATTGCCAGGGTTCCGCATTAATTGGCCTTTCCGTCATGGTGTGAGTATCACCACGGGCAATGTCATATTAGGCGAATTAACTCTGGGCGCGAAATGTTAAAGTAGAACGTTACATTGCGTAACAACGCCGATCAAAACTTGATGGTTACTCGCAAATCTTATTTAAATTAATGTTCTTGATTGGTTCTCATTTTTTTTTGAAAAATCAAATATCTTGTTCATCGATGAGAAAGTTATTTTGTTTTAATATATAGAGGGGCCTTCTTCGAAAAAGTTGTAGCAGAACGTTTTTTAATTTTTTTACTGAACATTTTACTATTTGCCACCTCCTATGTTATGTTCTCAATGCAATTTTGGACCCTTACGCTTCATGGACTGCAGAACATATATATATATATATATATATATATATATATATATATATATATATATATATATATATATATATATATATATATATTTATATATATATATATATATATATATATATATATATATATATATATATATATATATATATATATATATATAAATATATATATATATATATATATATATATATATATATATATATATATATATATATATATATATATATATATATATATATATATATATATATATATATATATATATATGGGCTTTTGACATTGCAACGCTAAATATACGGACTATGAAAATGGAGGCCCGATTGCAAGAACTGGTAATCGAACTTGACAACATACATTGGGATTTTATTGGGCTCTGTGAAACACGAAGAAAGGGCAAAGAGTTAATCAAACTGGAATCAACTGGACACGTACTTTACACTCGAGGTACGGAAAATGGTCGATGTGGAGAAATTGGATTCCTCATCAATCGAAAGCTGAAGGACAGTGTAGTAAAATTTGAAGAAGAAACGGCGGGCAATAAGAAATGCAGGTAGTCTTTTTGGCAGAGTACACTGAGCTCTGCAAAACCATAAGAAAACGTATTAGAGAGGACACGCGCCGATTCAACATGCAGCTAGTCCAAATAACCCAAGAAGAAAACAAAGGAATTAACAATGTTAAATAGAAGCTGAGAAACAAATGAACGCAAATATATGCCTTAAGGCGTGAGGATAGTACAGTATGCAGGGCGCGTACGCAAATGTTAGAGGTTGTTAGAAAATTTTATTCCCAGTTATATGAAGATCAGAACCAATCAAAACAACATTATCCACGGAGAACAAATCCCAGATATTAAGTGGAGGAAGTAACAAATGCTATAGAATCAATGGAAAACGGCAAAGCTTCAGGAAAGGACAGTGTAACTGTCGAAATGCTAAAAGCGGGTGGTCAAACGTTACATAAAACAATGGCAAAATTATATTTAAAATGCCTCAAAGAACAAAAAGAACCTGACTTCTGGAAAAATGCACAAGTGATCCTTTTATATAAAAAGGGAGCACAGGAAGATTTAAAGAACTACCGTCCAATAAGCCTCCTATCAGTAATGTACAAAGTTTTCACTAGGTTAATTTCTAAAAGAATATTTAAAAAAACTAAATAACGCACAACCAAGAGAAAAAGAAGGTTTCAGAAGTGGATTCAGTAAAATGGATCACATCCAGGTTGTACAGCAGGCCACAGAAAGGCACAACGAATACACCATGCCACTGTGCTTGACTTTTAGCGACAACGAAAAAGCATTTGACTCCATTTCAAACCATGCCATAATAGATATATAATGCCATAATAGATAGTTTGGTTTGGTCAGGTAATGGCTAGTCAGCTGGGCTACTTCATAAGATAGTTTTTTATACTTATTGCGGTTATATATTTGTATATATATATATATATATATATATATATATATATATATATATATATATATATATATATATATATATATATACATTTACAACAAATATATTACGAATACTATGACATATATATATATATATATATATATATATATATATATATATATATATATATATATATATATATATATATATATATATATATATATATATATATAGCTTCTGATATTTCAAATATCTATACGTACATAAAATACAGCTATAGTCTTCTACTTGTAAAAACCAAAACTAATTTCCGGATGAACCAATAGTTAGACTTTCTACTTCATCAGTGACAATAAATCATTTTTTACTTCCTTTCAGTAAAAATCAATGGATTGCTTTTGAAGATTCAAAATCCATGGACATCAAAGCTAAATATGCCAGAATTCGAGGTTTGGCTGGTTTAGCTCTCAAAGACCTGGGTCAGGACGGTGGTTCCAAGTGTGGTTACAATATTCTGGAAGCAGCATATAATGGTAATACTTTTGAATAATATTTAAGAATTAAAATCTATATATCTTTTACTATGTATTTTTTAGGTTTATCCAGACAAGCCAGAGCACCGAGAGGTGCAGTGTTACATTCTTTAGAAAGGGAAATTCTGGAAAATCCTGTCAAACCTTTGGATTCAGTTCAGTTGTCTCCATACAAGATTTCTAGAATTATTGATACTGAAGGGAAAATACACGTTATTAGACAGGTAAATGTTAAACAAGAACTCAGTAAAAACATTTTTCAAAATATAGAATTATTTGGTTCATTCAATTTAGTTTTTGGGGCAGATTCATTCTGATTCATTACATCAGTTTTGGGTATTTACGTAACTATGATATTGTTGCTTAGGAAAAGTAGGGGCATATTAAGAACGATTCAGAAGAAGACGATCAACGATCGATCAAATCTTTATACTTAGACAAGTACTAAATAATTTGTATGAATATAATACTGATTTGCACAACCTATTCATAGACTTTGGGCAAACATACGAATTGGTAATTAGAAGGGAGTTATACATAAGGGTGTAAGAACTAATTAACTTACCAGGAGTGTGTTTAAAGGATGCCAAAACCAAAGTAAATTTTCAAAATCAAACCTCAGACGAATGTTCAATTATAGAAGGACTAAAACAAGGAGATCGCCTGTCGATCGTTCTCTTCAATTTAACACTATAAACAATAATAAGGAGAATAAATAGCTAAGAGATATCTTTTTACTAGACAGTACCAAATTTTAGGGTATGCAAATGATATTGACATAGTGTGTAGAAGGAAGTAAATATTGGACCAGATGTTTAGGAAGTTAGAAGAGGTGGCATCACGAATGGGTCTAGGAATAAACTGAAGCAAAACTAAATACATGAAACCAACCGAACAAAAAAAATAACACGTGGATATTGATCTAGTAACAAATAGAAGACAGTTTGAAAAAGTTAATCGTTTTAAATATCTAGGCTCAGTAATTACGACGTATAATGAATCAGACGACATTGCAGTAAGTATAACGGCTGCAAGCAAAAGCTTTTTCGCTTTACAGAACAACTTAAAGTCCAAATCACTATCGAGGAATATAAAAATATAGATGTGCTCAACAGTAACTTAGATCAATAGTATTACATGGGTCAGAAACGTGGATTCTGAACAAAGAAATACGAATTATCTTTAGATGCATGCGAAAGGAAAATGTTGAGAAAAGTGCACAGCTAGAGAAGAAGAAGTTGTTATATTTTGCTTTATTATTTATAAACGCAAGCGAGCGGTGGAAGCTTATGATCTGATTTGGTTCTGGTCTGTATTGGAGTTTGTAACATATTTGGACATACATAACATTGGCTTTAGTGACATACTTCGTTTCAAAGATTTTTGATAGTTTTGTATTTGGGACCTTCTGTTTAAATTTAAACTTTCTGACGACTCACCTACTCATAACAAATCACATTAAACTTACTTGACGGATCAAGAATATTATTTCAGAAATGTTAAAGATTTCTTCTGTAAAGGATTAGTGAGCTTCAGTAAAGTTTAATATAAGCTAATTATTTATATTCAAACTTGATCAGAGACAGATTAATTATCCATGTTAATATACATACAATCTAGAATATTAACAATATAAAATAAAGAAACTGAAAATTAAACTTTTTATATGGTATATTTTCTTTAAAAAAAAATGTTAATTCAGATAGGGACAAAAGTTCTGCGATGGCCGGGAATCGAACCCGGATCAACTGCTTGGAAGGCAACTATGCTAACCATTACACCACCATCGCACATAGTAAATTGTCCGTTTACAGTGTTCACGCCGTATTTCTGGTCCATTTCTCTCGATTTATTGGTTTTCAGTGAAAGGAAGTTCAATCAAAACCAGCTGTTAGAATAATAATTGTTACTTTTTTTAAATAATATAGTCGAATAAACTGTTTATGTTTAAAAACACAAAGGTTAAGTTGCGATGGTGGTGTAATGGTCAGCATAGTTGCCTTCCAAGCAGTTGATCCGGGTTCGATTCCCGGCCATCGCATAACTTTTTTACATTTTTTTACTTATCCTGAAAATGATTTTTTATTATTAAAGGATAGTAGGACTGAATTCCAATGTTCCAGACAAGGATATTTCGTTCATCCTAGATCTTGTAATCGATTCTATAGATGCGTCAAATTTAATCAACACACAGAAGATTATAATGTCTTCGAATTTGACTGTCCTGCAGGTAAACTTATGATTTTATATTCAAAATAATGTTATTAATATATTTAATAATTCCAAATCACTTATTTTATCTTCGAAATGGACAATAATATATTTTTCAGTAAATTAAATTTATTCAGTAATGTTTTGACAATTTTGTTCAGCAATTTTTTGTCAGCAAATTTCAAAAAATGTCAAATTTATAAAACATTTATATAAATTTTCATTGACATAATCAAAATCAAAAATTAAGTAATAACACTAATCTATTTAGGAAACGCTTATGATATTATCTCAAAAAGGCTACAATGAGTATAAGGAACAAGGTATAAGGATTAAAATATAAGTATGATTGGATGAAGGATGAAGTATATATAGCTGCATACATCCAGAAATTATGTTCTGCATCAGTTCCTACACTTTTTAATCTGAATACTGTAGTATCAAATATTATGTTTAGAATTTCTCGATAACTGCTTCGTAAACGTTAATAGTATTATCACAGTCGAGTCTGATATCATTTAATCAACGTCTACTCTTACTACTTATCTGGTGATTGTAAACCCTACATACAAGTGATTTGGGGCTCAAGAAAACATCTTTTGGGACTAAACATGATATAAAAAATTATTTTTATCTAGGTTTGGCTTTTGACGAAAGAGTAGAAGTATGTGTATGGCCAGGAAGTCTTCCTCATGGTACACCTTGTTCAGGAAGCAGCGAAATTGCTCCTGTACCCAGAGAAAGATTCGTATGTCCATCTGAACCTGGTTTGTTTGAACAATAAATTGATTCTTTTAGTACGGTAGTATTATTTACATTTTCTTCTAGGATATTACGCTGATCCAGAAAATTGCCGATGGTTCTTTGCCTGTCTCGATCATGGAAAATCTCCATTATCTGCTTACGAATTCAGATGTCCGTTTGGTTTGGTATTTGATGGTGATCGCCTTGTTTGCGAATGGCCGTGGTTAGTGCCTAGATGTGCCAGTGGTTTGGGAGTTGGTATTGATAGTGCCTACAGTTACGGTACTGCTGGATACACAGGAAAAAGTACAAATAAATATTAGTCTATTCTATCGCCACTACAACTAAATATTTAAAACAGTTTCAGGAGTGATTCCTGGGGGAGTTATTCTACAGAACTATGATGGTTTTGGTGCTTTGGGTACAGTGAAGCTCGGTGGACTCTCTGGACAAATTGAGAAACCTATATCAACCGTTTATAGTAACGTTGATGGCAGTGTTCTTGGATCTGGATATAGAAATGATGGTGGTTACATCATTGGAGGTGGACTCAGCTACAAAGCTGTTCAGTCTTTGCAAAACGCTGGGTTGTTAAAAGTGAATAATGGAGCTGGCTATCAATTTAGCGGACAAAATCAACAAGTCAGTAAAGAAACTTTTATTATACATTCTTCATATTTTTTTCTTTTTAGACATCAGCTCATGCCAGTCAGAGCAATGCCAACGCCTATGTTACTGGTCAAGTGAATAGTCAATATTCTGGTGCTTTTGGAGGTCAAAGCCAGGCTGGATCTGGTTACCATCACGAAGAATATAATGACGGCCGTTATTATGCAGGTTCAAGTGCATCTGGAGCTGGCTATTCTGGAAATTCTGGAGCTGTATCATCTCAGAGTTTTACACAGTATCATGGACAATCGGGTCAAGGTGTTGAAGCCAGTGCTGATCTTTACAAAGTAAATGCAGCCAATAGTCAATATCAAAACAACGAACAAGATTCTCTTTATGGAACAACTTATTCTGGAAATGGTGCTGTTACATCATCTTACAGTTTTGGAGGACAGTATCGTGGTCACACAGATCAATCAAGTATAGGAGCTGATAACCTTCATGGTTCTGTACTTAGTACAGCATATTCTGGAAATTCTGGAGGTGTATCATCACAAAATCTTGATGGTCAATACAAAGTCCAAATTCAAGAAGGCAATTCAGGTTCTGGAACATATAACCAAGCTAATGGATATATAGTTAACGGTAAACTTGATGCCGGTTTTGTCAATGGTATAGGTGCAGGCGGGGTTGCTTATGTACAATCAGGGCAATCTGGATCTTATGAAAACAATGTTCAACATAAAGATAATTCTCAAGCTTACGGCCAGTTGAACTCCGCAGGATATGTTGCTGTTGGTGTTGCTGGTAGTGATCAAATTTCAGGATTGAATTTGGCACAAAATCAACAAACCTTAACTCAGCTTCATGGACAAGAAGGAGGAGCAAGTTATAATAATGGAGGTCAAGGATTTGTATCAATTAGTGGTGATGCTGGATACCAGGGAAAAGATAATCTCGATGTTAACGCAGGATATACATTTGGAAATAAGTATGTTGACGGTGTTGCTGGCCAAGGTTATGTGAAATATTCCCCATCAAGCGGAGAAGGTGGAGTTTCTAGTCAGAGTTTCGTGCAATATCATGGAAGCGAAGGCGGCAAAATATACACCAGCTCTGAAGCTAGCGCAATTAATCAGTATAGAGGAGATGTGAAATACAATATTGCAAGTGGGGTTGATGGTAATGTTAATATCGTTGGAGGTGGATATTCAGCTGTAGGTAAGGTGGAAATATACATTTTATCTATATATAAAATTTTAGATCTAGAAATGATATATACTATAATGATAAATAAAAATGAAATGGTGTTCGTTGGTAAGCCAATCATTTGAAAACGGCTGAAGCGATTTGGATAATTTTTTAAAAAAATGTTCGTAATAGTTCGAATAAGATTTTTAGGAAAAGAAAAATTAGAAAAGTTGCCCAAAAAATTGGAAAATTTGGTAAAAACTGAAAATGCTTTTTTCTATGGGATCTTTGTATACATTCAAGACCATAACTCACAATTCGAACGATTGATATGCCTAATTCTTTTTTTTGTTCGTTATGGCCTTGAAAAAGTTTTTGAAAAAATCGAAACAATTGTAAAAGAAAGTCGGAAAATTCCGATAAACTAACTATAGGAACGACATATTTGGAATATAATTCCATAAAAATCTGGAAGATATGGAGACAAATTTGGAAAAACGCATTTCAGCCTAAATAAAAATTGCTGGCGAATTGATGACGTACAAATCGGTGGATTCCGTTACTAGCCAAAATGATGTCATCAACTATCCAACCGAATTTTTAAATTCTCTGAAATGGCCAGGATTGTCGCCTCACAATCTCCAATTAAAAATCGGATCTGTAATCATGCTGTAATGGCACCTGGCTTGCGGTGAAGAAACTGATGAACAGAGTCATCGAAGCAACAATTCTTAAAGGAATGTACAAAGGAGAAGACGTTTTGATACCACGCATCCCTATCCGGCATGCTATTCGACTTTAAATGCTTGCAGTTTCCAGCGCGGTTTGCTATTCGCAATGAGCACAAGGGTAGTCAAATACAAGGGCAGATAAATCACAAGGGCACCCATTGTTTGCGGTATTAACCTTGATAATCCATGATTCTTGTATGGTCAATTGCATGTCGCCTTTTCTCGTGTCGGAAAACCTTTAGCTTTGTTTGTTCTACGCTCCAGACAACAAAACAAAAAATATCATGTATTACAAAGTTTACAATTTCGACAGTTACACTGTCCTTCCTTGGAGCTTTGCCGTTTTTCATCGATTCCATAGAATTTGTTACTTCCTCCCCTAGGATATCTGGCATTTGTTCTTCCGTGGGTATTGTTGTCTTTGATTGGTTCTGATCTTCATATAAGTGGAAATAACATTTTCTGACAACCTCTAACATTTGCGTACGCGGTCTGCATACTGTACCATCCTCACGCCTTAAGGCATATATTTGCGTTCTTTTATTTCTCAGCTTCTGTTTAGCCTTGTTAATTCGTTTGTTTTCTTCCAGGGTTTTCTGCACTAGCTGCATGTTGAATCGGCGCGTGTCCTCTCTGATACGTTTTCTTATAGTTTTGCAGAGCTCAGTGTACTCGATCCTGCCAAAAGGAGTATCGGCATTTCTAATTGCCCGCCGTTTCTTCATTAAATCAATGGTCTCACTGGACATTTTTGTCTGTTTGAGACATTTTTCTTCTAGTGCTATTGAAGCAGCCCGTTTGAAGCACATTGTTGGCGATTTCTTCATATTGAACTGATAGTTCCACTTCCTCCGGATCTTGTAGCACAGTAAACCGGTTTGACAAAGCAATCTTAAAATCGCTTCCTCTATCCAGCAGTTTCCCAGAATCCACTTTGCTCTTCTTATGATATGATTGATATGGCGTAAAAAAGTTACAAGCTCGATAGAGAGTGATAACTGCGACCTATATAGATCAAATTGAAGTCTTTTCACGTCTTCCGATTTCCAGTCTCCACTTATCTCTATCTCTTCAGAGATCTTCAATTTCTCTCTCTATTTGCTCTTCAGTTTGTTTTCGGTCTTTCCTTCTTTCTCCATGCCGATGGGAGTCCAAGTTAAAACTCGCATCGATATTTTGTCTCCCGGCATTCTCTGTACAATTTAATTGCTGAAAGATTACCCGTGCGTCATCGATTTTATTCCTATGAATCAAATCAAAAATTACTAGTCAAATTAGTGCTAACTTTCATAATGAACTTTATTGGTGCCCTGCAAGACGGACATTTATGTCTATGATTTAAATCCACGACAAATTAATTTGTATATTATTGATTGATTTGTCCGTTACTTTGTGATAGTTCATTTTTTAAAAAAGGAATAAAAGTTTTTATTCTTTTCTTTATTTTAAAAGGTTTCATTTCTTTTTTAATTTGTATATATTTATAACATGAAATGATAAAACGTCTTGCTTTAAATCGATATTTTAACGTAACATTTCGAGTGTCTATAACGAAATTTTAGAGAAATAGCAAATGTTTGGTTGTTTTGTTACTGGGCAAAACAATGAATGAAATTATTTTGTTATTAGTCAAAATCATTATTTTATCTACTCTATAAACATTGTTAAGACCCATTTTTATATAATGAAAATGTTACCAAGCTGTGGGAATATACGGGCCTTTAAACAGTTGCATTACACATTTATTACAAACATATCATATAATTATATAAACATATTGTACAAGGTATTTCAAACTTCCATTTTACTTCCTTCGACTAAGTATGTTGTTTTGGTCTTTGCTTGAGGTCTGCTTATTCCAGGAGAAGAAATAGCTGGATTATGTTCTTTTCTTTTCTTGATAGAATACACAGTTTTCCTGGATATCTTTAATGCTGCTGCAATTCTCTAATAAAAATATTACGATATGGTAATGCAAAATAAGTAAAACATAATCATATTTCCTCTTGAATGGTTAAAAGAGGCTCTAAAAATCATACAAAATGTTTAATTAAATATATTAAAATAGATACCTTAAAAGTTCGTATTTCTATATTTATGTTATTATTTTGAAACGGTTGTTTATCTTTCAGTATGTTTTTAGAATTAGCCAATATAAATTCCATTTTTACTAAACGCTTGTAATAAAATGTCTTTGGTTAGTTTAGAATTATTGAAGGGAATAGAACTTTATGAATCTTTATAAATACTTACTGGAAACAAAATAATCAATAGCAGTAGTTCCTATAAGAACTTATTTTGCAATAAGACAGGACTTGGACTGGACAGCACAACATTTCACCAAAAAACACAATATCAAAACAACTCAAATGTCAACCAAAACAGAACCGCTGAACTCAATAGAAGAACTTTTAACTGGCGTTAAGAACAAACACCTTTTAATTATTTCTTAGTTTCTCTTTCTACCACGCTGTAACGATATCGTAACGTACTGCTTGAATATATTCACAACCGAACACGTACGTATGTATAGATTTTTAATCTCCTCTCTTGTTCGGTAAAATAAAAAGAACATATTCAGACAATGTCTATGATATAGGCATACTTTTATCACGCATGGATAATCTTTCAGCGATTCAACTGTACATTTCTATACTAACTACTTACTCTATTATCCGCTGTAGTATGAGTCATTCCCGTTATTTCTCTAATTCTTTGATAGGTGATTCTTTTTCTTTTGAATCTTCTTGCGGTTTGCTGTCACCAAAAGTTTATTTCTGTTGCCTTAAGTTCTTCTCGGGTTTTAATTTCAGTTACCATACTTCCATGTTCACAATGACTCTGTATATTTAGTGCACATTACTTTTTGATTTTTGCTGGTCCCACAAAACACTATTTAGCATCACTACTGCCATTTTTTTTCGCTGTCTGTTTTCTTCTCGAATTGCTTCATTTAAAGTGGCATTTTGCATGATATTCTTTCCCAGGTATTTGTATTTCTCGCAGTGTTCTATTATATATTGTCCATCTTCTGGAATTATGCCATGCCGTGCTTCACCGATGCACATGTTTTCCGTTTTTTTCTATATTTGTATTTAATCAATATATCAAATCATCAAATATTGATAAGAATCCGAATGAAACCAACAGAAGCTCAGATTGTCTCCGGACTTAAGTCACATAAGTCTACATCATCATCTAAAGAAACCCTCATTCATCTTGTTCAAAACATCATCATAATGATGATTATTTTGATAATACTTTGGAATGTCTCTAGGGATAAGAGACCGTGTATCATTTATTTTAACCTGCCCTCGGTATGGTGGGTTTTAATTGCATAGGGGGTATAGTGGGTTATGAACAAAATAGAAATACCTTTGTAGATTATTATTATTATTTATTAGTATTATTCTAGTATTAAAGTAGTTTTAAAACTTCAGTATAACAAGAACTACTGTAATATTCTAAGAATGTTATATAAACGTTAAATGTTAAAAACGAAAAAAAAAATCATTATTTTGTACATAGTTAATAGTACATTAAGTACATCATATGTGAATAAAGCGTGCTGTAAATAAATGCATTTCCTACAATTAATCTAATTATAATAAGATTGTTTGTCTTTTTTCCGCTCACATGCATAACATCTTCCATATTTGCTTTGCTTTTTACCAGACAATTCACTATTATCAGTATTTACTGAGCCTGAAGGCAGCATTGTTATTTCACCAATTTTTCAGTATAGATTGGGTGATAGTCTAGGATTTGTTTGACGGTTTTTCATATATGGTTATACTAAATTCAGAAGTAGATATTTCATAAACTGGCGACATTTTATCGACTCTTTGTTACTTGAATTAAATATGATAAATGCTTTTATGGATGATGTGTTTAGCAGGGAAAAAAATAGATAACTCGTCTATTACACCAACGCCTCCTTTCGTTAAGTTATAAAAACTTCCGGTTATAATCGATCGTTCGATAATCGATCGAAAACCGGATATAACTTCCGGTTTTCGATCCGATTCTGTTTTTTCGTCGATGGTATCAGAGTGATGTAAAGTTGAGAATAATAGCCAACCATATAGAATAACAACGAATCATATAGAATAACAACGAATAACATACGAAATTAGCGTTAGATCTTTTTGAAATGCAAACAAAGATGTTTTACCTAGTCGATCTTTTGTTTGTAAAATTGCACAGGGATTTCTCTTTTATTTTTACACAAAGTACAGACTGACGTTAGTTTGTATTCTTGTAGTAATTTTGTTACAAGTAAAAAACTGGCAAACCAGTTGTCAAATGTAATGTTGCGGTTAGATTTTTGAATAGGTTTACAAAGACGAATAATAATATCTTCCGGTTTATTACTTACATGAAAGGGGCCAGCTGGTTGTTTACCGACATAAACTTCTTGATTTAAAACATAAAAGGTTCTTGCATCCACAAAGGCAAATATCTTAATTCCATATTTAGCAGGTTTATTTGGTATAAATTGGCGAAAACTGCAACGGCGCCTAAACGCTTCCAGTTTCTCGTTAATTGTAAAGAATTCATTGGGTGTATAGGTAGCTAAACAATTCTCGATAAACATGTCAAATATTCCTCTGATGGGCGCAAGTTTGTCCAACTGCCGTCTCTCTGCTCTCGTTTCACCATTGTAAAAGCGAAGACACTGTAACAGTAAACTGAATCTCTTTGACACATTGTTACGCTAAACATATAAACACCAAAACCATCTGTAGACCATAAATCGTCTAAATTTTGCCTTCCAGATTTTATAATGCCAGCTGCGTACAAATGTCCTAAGATAGCGCGAAGTTCTTCCAAAGTTGTTTCTTTTGTCAAATGTTGTGTGTCAGCTCGACTGTATCTTTCTGATTTTTCTCTAAGTTTGTAGATTTAACAATGTCGGCAAGCATTATATCTGTAACAAAATAAATCCAGCATTCCAACGGCGTTGTAAATTCTTTAAGAGGTCGCTTCACTCCTGGTAAATGATAATGTTTTTAGTCCTTGTTTTTGTAGCCAAATTCGGACGTTTGTAAGACCGCTTTGTGATGCTCTCTCGACCAACGTAATCGTTGTCTACAATTGTCTTGGCGTCTTCAAAGAACTCCTCATGCAAATCATCTTCATTGATTTCTTGTTCTGTGTCCGAATTTGCCGAACGTTTGCTGATCATCATCTTCTTTTTCCGAACCAGATCTTTGTTCCGGGGATGCTACAAAAGCATTTTCTTGCTCTAAATCTTTCCATAGTTCAAATAATTTTGCGTGTTCTTTTTCATAATTCATCAAACTAAAAAGTTTCATTATTTGTTCACCAAATTACAAATTATAGACAATAAAAATACCATGATAAATAGCTGAACTGCATAAATAGCACTGTGGGGTATGACTCCAAATTTATCTACACCTAATCGGTATGGTGGGGTATAAGGACACGTACTGAATTAATGGTAAATAATGCGCACTGTTGTTTACATTAGACTATACTGCACGCATTTTTGGTCCGAAGTAAGTCAAATACTAAGGTACATGAATACTCGCGAACCTGTGGCGTGTTGCTGATGGGCTACACAACGGTAAACTCCATTGGGGTATATTATGCCCCACGGTACCGATGCAGGGTTAACTTTGTCAGCGACTCTTTTCTAAGCAATTTCATATTCAAAATAAGCACTAATAAATATTATAAATTGTTAAGTAAATATTTTACACATTACATTAGAAAAGGTGTATTTCAAATAATCAAATATATTTACAAAAATACTTGCTGGAACAAAAGTTTAGTTTATTTTTTGAGAATTTATCTATCGCAAAATAATGTAAAACAGTAATAATACACATTAAATTATTTTTAGGAAGTGTTTCGGATATCCAACTGTTAAATAATGGAGAAGCGGATGACTTGAAAACATTCTCATACAGCAGTACTCCTGCACCTGTTGCAGTAACAACTTTTGCACCAGCACCTGTAATTTCATCGATCCCTACCGTTACTTCTGTTCCAGTGCCTGGTATTAAAACTAATGTTGGATTTGAAACATTCAAAGGTCTTATATATATAAAATAGTTTTGTAGATTAAAATATATATTCTTGTTTTATACTCTTAAGGTGGAGTAATAGCCAACATCCCAGAACTCCAATACAAAGTCCAATCTCACAGCGACTTAGGACTATTGAATATCTCATCGGGCTTTGCTAACGTAGTAGTAACTACACCAGGATCTATTCCAAGCTATCAACAAACTTACTCCACTGACGGAGAATACGTTTATAATAAACCAGTGAACAATATTCAAATATCAACAGCAAGACCTTTTGTTTCTGTCAATACTGAAGAACCCAAAGTATATATTTCCAGCACGGTAAAACCTGTTACAATTGATGAAGAATATGTTAAAGAGGGAGTAATTTATAATCAACCAGGAGTGACCTATTCCACTTACAAACCAAGCCCAGTTGCTTCAGCTGTATCTTCAGTAAGCTTTCAAAAATATAATTCAAATGAAGGATACAAATATGAAAAACCTTCTGTAGTATTCGAGCAAAAACCACAAGTTAATGTACAAACGTACTCGACAGTTTCAACTGCAAAACCTACAGTTTTACTTGAACAACAACCACAAGTTTATGTATCTTCTACTTCTGAAACTCCTGCTGTATCTAGTTACAGTTTTGCTCAAGAAACTAATCAGAATAAAGGTTATGTTTATGATAAACCTTCAATCAGTTTTGAAAATGCACATAACCTCCCCACTGTAATTTCCAAATTCTCGATCAGAAGACCTGAAGTTCAGCAAACGTTAAATACTGGAGCTTATTATTACGAATCTGAACATGGAAAGCAAAATTCTGTTTTGGAAACGTATGCCCATCAACAACCTGCTGTTGTATCGCATTATCGTTATCAACAACCTTTTGTACAACCAGTACAGCCTGTAGTACCTCTTGTTAAACAACCAGAGCTTCTTTCAACTTATACATATCAACAGCCTACTCAAAGCACTGTTTATAAACAACCGTCTTCCATATACACTTATCAAAATGTTGCCTTACAAGCAGCTGCTATTTCTCAGAACTCTCAACCAAACTATTCTTCTCAGTCTAATGGAGGAACTAGTTATCAACATATTAAATTCGATAATGATTTGAGACAGCAATCTATTAATGTACAGAAACAAGGTTACATTTATCAGAAACCCTCTGTAGTTTATGAAGAAAAAACTGTAGTAAGCTCTACACCTCAACCACAAATTATATTAGAACAACAAGCGCAAGCTATTGATATTTCTCAGAAACCTCAACCAAACTATCCTTATCAGTATAATGGAGGAACTAGTTATCAGAATATCAAATTCGACAATGACTTGAAACAGCAATCTATTAATATACAGAAACAGGGCTACGTTTATCAAAAACCTGCTGTTGTTTTTGAAGAAACACCTGTAGTAAGCTCTACTCCTCAACCTCAAGTTATATTAGAACAACAAAATGTAGGGTATAGTTATCCTAAACCGACAATAACATTTGAGGAAACACCCGTGAAGCCGGTTATTCCGGTTCAGCCAGCTGCTGTTACAAGTTATTTCAATATCGGAACTTCCAAACCGGAAATTTATGTAAACCAAGAGGAAAAGGTTGGATATAGTTATCCGAAACCAGCTATTAAATTTGAAGAAACTCCCATTACATATACAACAGCAAGACCAACTCAACCATCAGTTGCGACCAGTTATTTCAGCATCAGCAGTTCAACAGCCAAACCTAAAGTCATAGTAGAGCAGGAAAAAATCGGTTACACTTACCCGAAACCGTTTGTTAAGTTTGAGGAGACTCCTGTAACATATTCAACTCCAAAGCCGGTAGTAGTCGTTCGACCCACAACACAACCCGCAGTAGTCACCAGTTATTTCAATGTCGGTAGTTCAACACCAGCACCAGAGATCTACATTAAAAAACAAACTACCGGATATAGTTATCCTAAACCAGAAGTCCAATTTCAAGAAGTTCCGATCACTTATTCCACTCCCAAACCCGCTGTTATACCTAGTTATAATTTCATCAGTTCAACATCTCCTCAACCAAGCATTGTAGTTGAGGAACAAGAACCAATTCATTATAACGTTGTACCATCCAGTCCCAGACCGTCTATTTTGGAAGAACATAAACCAGCTGTTGTAACAAGTTATTTCAACATTAAACCTAGCACGGGCGTTAAGGGATATCGTTATCCAAAGCCCGCAGTTTCATTCGAGGAGGAACCTCAAGGCATTTTAACGTCTTACGAAAATAAAAACCCTGTATTTGAGGAACCATTTATCAAGAAAACAGCTTATGTTACTGGACAATATCAACAAAACAATGAAGCCAACTATCAGCAATCTGGCCATTTTTCTGTTGGTAACTACGAATTTCCCGAACACGAAAAAGTGAAAGAAGTAGTTTTTGGTGAAAAAATTTTACACAATCAGGCTGAAATTCAGTACCATCAACCTGAAGTACTAGTTAAATATGTACAATCAACTCCTAAACCAACTCTTATTTCAACCGTACAAGCTATCGCTTCTAAGAAGTTTGAACCTGTTACTCCAGCTACAGTGACTGTATATGATAGCCATTTCTCTTCAACTCCTGAATCATATGTCTCTTCAACTTTGGCACCGGAAATTAATATTATCGGTAGCACTAGAAGGCCTGTATCTAAATTTTCATTTACTTCTGACGCCGACGAGTATCAATACAATCAATATATTGATTTAGTCAAGTCCACTACCCCACAACCTGGTCGCACTTATCTACCTGTAACTTCAACCATAAAAGTTACCAGTGCTCTTCCGAAAATTACCAGGACCAAAGTAGTAGAAACATATGTAGCTCCAGACATAACTACAATTGGTAAAGAATATCTTCCAGCACAAACGCCCTCAAGTCAATATTTACCAGTAGAAGTAACTACACCATCTAAAGCTTACTTACCAGTTAGGCAAAGTGCTAAATATACTAGCACTCCTACTCCTGTAGTTACAACACTAGCTAAAGAATATCTTCCTGTTAGAACCAGAGTTAGAGTTACCACTGCTGCTCCAGTAGAACCAATCAAAATATACAACCCAGTCACTGTCATAAAACAAAATGATGCCCATCCTCTTTTATCAACCAAGCTTGGTGCTCAATGTACGTGTGTTTCAAATAACTTGAGGTTGCGCAAAAAGCAGAAGATCATTGTGGTAGAAGATGACGGTGAGGATGATGATGATGGATATATAGTTGATAATGCTGGTCCGAGACGAGTGGTCGAAAGTTACAACGCAGCACCGGAAACTGTTGTTGAAATTACTCCTACTCCAGAGGTGTACGTTGCCAGCTCAACTTTGGCTCCTAAGGGATATGCTCTGAAGAAGCGAGTTAAGGTACATTAAAACATTGATTTGATTATGTGTAAAAATTATTTTTTCTTAGGTCCGTCCTTATAATCCTGTGACTGAATTATCAGAAATATTTGTGGAGAAGGATATAACTTTAGCAGAAGATGGTCCATCTGACAAGGAAGTAGCCAAGGCTATTCGCACTGGTTTAAAATTAGTAAAACAGGCTGCAAAAGAAGGTTTGTGCTGAGAATGTGATGAAGTAAAGTTGCTTACTAATTATGATATATTATTGTTATTGTAGGTGCTAATGAAGCTTTATCCAAGGCATTTGATCGTTATGGACCTGGTGGTGTTAGAAGTCGATCTGAAACCCTGCAAGGAACTATCGACTGCCAAAGAGCTGGTTTGTTTAGACATCCAACTGAATGTAACAAATTCTACGCGTGCAGATGGGATTGCACCAAAAACAGATTTACTCTGCACGTCTTCAACTGTCCTGTCCATTTGACATTCGACAATAATCTGGGTGCTTGCAACTGGCCCAGTCAAGGGCCTGCCTGCGTTGAGAACACATTAATTACCAGTGACTAATTGATAAATTCAAAAACAGCCTGATGTATAAAATTATTCGATTTGCATTCGACAAGTACTCATTTTGATACTCGCAACATCATACTCACTAACTCTTTATTTATTGCATTTTCATGTAGTTACCTAGAATTTAATTTATCTTTAAGCTTTTTTTATCGTCAATTTGTTAATGTCTCGTTAATGCTATGAATGCCATATTAAATTTTCATAATTTCTTTTATTTGTTATATTAAGTTTTATTGTACATTTGTTTGTTAGTATTAGAAACTTTTGTATAAAAAATATGTTGTATAAAACCATGTATTATATAATGCGATATGTAGAAATAAATTATTGAAACCATAATTCGCTTAATTTGTAATTTTTGTCATCGAACTAAGAACAAATATTTGAATTGCCAAGAAAAATACAAAACAAGCATAGATTAAAAGTACCCAAAGTAACAGAAGGTATATTTTTAAAAATAACAAACTCAAAAATAAATATTTAAAGCATATTTAAAATTAAGGTTGCTATTCTGCATTCTGAAGAGAATCTTCCTTCTACAAATAAAGTTAAAGTTGCTATATCGTATGAACCAATGGACATTACCATAATTGTTATACAGTACCCAGAAAACACTTTTACGATATTGTGACATCAAAATGATATCGCACAATGTCACGCCTTACGTAAGATATGTCATAAATGAGTCATGTGAGTTATTATTTCACACTTTTTTACTTAAGATTTTGATGTTACAAAGAAGATTCATTCACGTCTCATCAAGGATATAATATAGTGATATATATATATATATATATATATATATATATATATATATATATATATATATATATATATATATATATATATATATATATCATATCAGGTATATATATCATTATCATCAGCCTGTGTCGATCTATTGCAGGATGAAGGCCTTTTCAGCATGCTTCCAGGATGCTGAAGTACTTTCAGTCTTCTTCGCGAACAATCAGGCTGTGTCATCTCGCTTCGCGAACAATCAGGCTGATGTCGAACAATCATCTGTCGCCTCATCGTCTCGCTATATGGTCTGTCCATCTCCATTTCAATTTCTATACTTTTCCAATGATGTCACACACTTTTGTTTGTTCCCTCATCCATGCGCAGGGCTTTCTGTCCCGTCTTGTAATGCCAAGCATACATCTTTCCATTCCCCTCCCCGAAGTTCCGTATGTCATAACGAGTAAGACGCGCTGATCGAAGACTTTTCTTATCAGGCAGAGTGGGAGTCTGCTCTTGCACACTATGTTGAGCCTGCCAAATGCTTGCTAGCCACATTTAACACGCCGTTCCACCTCCCGGGCGATATCCCCCTCCATTGAAATCCTCTGCCCAAGATATACAAAGTGGTCCACAATCTCTAAATCCCTTCCTAAAATTGAATTTTCTTTATTCTCAAATAAAATTTCAGGTACATTTTGAAACCAAATGGCTCGCCAGCCCTTTGCAGCTTTTATATGCGTCTTTGCAGCTCCTGTGAGTCTTGTGAAAGGAGAATGATATCATCTACAAATTTAAGATATTAATAAATACTTATACAAGGAATACTGAATACTTATTCAAGGCAAGCCGAGAATAGAATAGGCGATATTGCATCACCCTGCCGTTCACCTCGTTCCACATCAATTCCCACTTCAAGATTATTAAGGTGAATTGTCGCTATAGCTCTATCATATATCGATCTTAATACTTATATCGATTTTAGTAGCTAATACATCTGCTTTGTCAACCCCCCGCCTAAACGGTGCATCCAGTATGACATGCTTTGAGACTGAGTCAAATGCTTTTTCGTAGTCCATAAAAGTTAAGCACAGTGGCATAGTGTATTTGTTGTGCCTTTCTATGGCCTGCTGAACAATCTGGATGTGATTCATTGTACTGAATCCTTCTAAATCCTGCTTGTTCTCTTGGTTGTGCGTCATTTAGTTTTCTTAATATTTTTTTTAGATATTATCTTAGTGAAGTACATTACTGATAGGAGGCTTATTGGACGGTAGTTTTTTAAATCTTCTTGTGCTCCTTTTTTATGTAAAAGGATCACTTCTGCATTATTCCATAAGTCGAGTACTTTTTGTTCTTTGAGGCATTTTGGGTATAATTTTGCCACTGTTTTATGTAACGTCCGACCACCAGCTTTTAGCATTTCGACAGTGTAACTTGTCCTTTCCTGGAGCGTTGCCATTTTTCACCGATTCTATAGCATTTGTTAGTTCCTTCTGGATATCTAGTATTTGTTCTTTCGTGGGTATTATTGTCTTTGATTGGTTCTGATCTTCATACAACTGGGAATAATTTTTTTTGACAACCTTTAACATTTCCATACGCGTCATGAATATTGTATGATCCTCATGCATTAAGGTATACATTTGCGTTCTTTTCTTTCTCAGTTTCTGTTTAACCTTGTTAATTAATTTGTTTTCTACTAGGATCTTTTGCACTAGCTGCATGTTGAACCGATGCGTGTCCTCTCTGATACGTTTTCTCATAGCTTTGCAGAGCTCAGCGTACTCGACCTTGACAAAAGGACTCTCTGCATTTCTCATTGTCCGTCGTTTCTTCATTAAATCGGTGATCTCACTGGAGATTCTTGTCTGTTTGAGACATTTTTCTTCAGGTGCTATTAAAGCAGCGCTTTGAAGCAAATTGTTGGTGATTTCTTCATATTGAACTGATATATCCATCTCCTCCTGACCTTGTAAAACTGCAAAGCGGTTTAACAAAGCAGTCTCAAAATGGCTACCCCTCTCCAGCAATTTTCCAGAATCGACTTTGCCTTTCTTTGACCTTACCATTCTTTTGCGCTCTCTTCGACAGTTAATCCTAACTTTTGCTCGTACCATTCAGTGATCACTTCCAACATTAAAATAGTTAAGGACAGTACAATTGCAAAATATTGTTTTATCGTTGGACATGATGTAATCAATTTCACTTGGAAGTCCTTTTCTATGTCCATGGTCTGCTAAAATTTGTTTTATAGAACGAATTCATAATATAAAGTTCTTGTCTTTCAGCTAAATCAACCAATCTGTCACCTCTATTGTCTCGCTCACCAGTTCAATATGGGCCAGTTGTATTTTCACCAGTTCTTTTTGTTCCAATTCTGGCATTACAATCACCCATCAGAATTTTGTACCTACATTTCTCCTTATATAAAAACTGGGCCACATCGCCATTAAATTTCTCTATTTATCATTATTATTTATTTTATTATTTAGCTGAATGACGCAATGGGCTAGTCGGTCAGATGTACTTTCAACTTTTACTACACTGTCCTTCAGCTTTCGATTGATGATGAATCCAATTTCCCCACATAGTCCATTCTCCGTACCTCGGGTGTAGAGTACGGTCCAGTTGATTCTAGTTCAATTAACTCCTTGCCCTTTCTTCGTGTTTCACAAAGCCCAATAATATCTCAGGGTATGTTGTCAAGTTCGAATAACAGTTCCTGTAATCCGGCCTCCGTTTTCATAATCCTTATATTAAGTGTATCAATGTCAAAAGTTTAATGGTAGCCTGATCTAACCCGGTGATTCTTAGCACCCTCTGCCTTGGGGCAGGTCTTCCCGCTGTCGTAGCTAGTCGTAATAGTTGTCTTGGCATCCGGGGAAAGAGGGATGTGTTTGAGGTAATACTGACATATTGAAATACCATGTTTTTCTAATGCGGGTTGGCAGATTTTGGATCATGTTAGTTTGATGTCAAGGTATGATCCACAAAGAGGATATATATATATATATATATATATATATATATATATATATATATATATATATATATATATATATATATATATATATATATTATATATAGTTTCCTAAAGCTCCAACTTTTCGTCCGTGTCGCAGGAAGCGGACAACGGCTGAACCCGAACGTTTATTTCGGGAACAGACGGCTAACAGGGCTCTGGCAGAAAAAAAGAACCCAGCTCGCGTCTGCAGTACCGTAGGTACACCACGCTCCAGGAACTAAAAATCCCTGGTTCTAAACTCTCAGTGGAAATACTGGACTATAAGCTTATAAGCAATCATGATTCGTGCAAGTAATACCAATGATATCCCAGGTGGTAACCAATCCAACCGTAGACAGACGGCAACCGGGGGCTGTGATTCTGGGGAGTCTGGACATTCACGATCTCAAAAAAGGTCCGAGCTTTCCGGCAAATTTCCATACAAAACATCTACATGTATTGGCACCATCAACATTAGCACACTGATTCAACCAGGAAAACTTCGAAATTTAACTTCAGAACTTGACAGGCAAAAGACACTTGTGCTTACCTTACAAGAAACATGCATCACGGATGATGGACTACGAGAACTATCGCATATTCAAAAGCAAGGCAGACAAACGAGTCGCCGGGGCGCTCCGCTTCTGGGCATGGCCTTTGTGGTATACAAAGGGATAGTTAATTCTATTAAGGAAATCACCCCCATAAATAACATACAAATGACAATGCGCATACACTGCGCCAATAAAAAATACACCATGATCAACGTACAGGCCCCCACAAACGGGGACAACAAGAAAAATCTCAAGCCTACAGAACTAGAGAGAATTCATCACAAGAAAGCACATTTACAGAAATTCGACACAAAAAAGATCAAGGAAACCAACATAACAGAGGAATGGGAAAAGAAACAGGCAGATAGGTGGGAAAAATTCCACAAAAAAATTATACAAAATGCACCGCAACTAATCCCATTGAAAAAGAACACAAAACGCCCTTGGTGGGACTCGGAATGCAAAAGTGGATTGCAGCGACGCAAACGAGCATTTTAGGAGTACAACACTAAAAAATCCCCAGAAAGTCAACAGCTTTTTGACGTGACTAGAAAACAGACCGCAAAGGATATCAGGCAAACTAAGAGGAAGTACATGAAGAAACAACTGACTGTATAGATGAGAATTGCCGCAATTATAACGCGTGAGACTTTTATAGGACTGACACAAGAGAAATCCGTGGATACACCCCACAAAATCTTTGCTTCAGAAAGCGGAATGGGACATTAGCGCTAACCAATCAGGAGAATTGTCAGGTGGTACACTATTTCTCTGATCTCCTCAATTGCTCCGAACGCGACACAAGATTCCCCAAGGAAAATTGTATCTATACTCACTCAGAAATACCACCACCAACACGGGAAGAAATCAACAGGCACATACGCAAACTAAAGAATAACAGGACATCCGGTGAAGATGGTATCACAGCGGAACTATTGAAAAATCTAGGACCAACTTACTAGGAAAAACTTACGCAAAAGAGACAAAACAGATGTGAACAACTACAGAGAAATCTCTTTACTACAAGTCACTTACAAAATCCTCTCAGCATGCCTGAGCCTCATGCCTGAGCCTGAGAACACAAGAACAATTAGAACACAAAATTGGGGAGACCAGGCAGGCTTTCGCCCTGGTCGCTCATGCACTCAACAAATATTTAACTTAAAACAATACTGAAGTACAAAGCTATCATTACATCCCAATGATCTGCATGTTCGTGGACTTCAAGAAAGCATACATAAGATAAGCATAAAATCTCTGTTCAACATCCTAGAAGAACAAGGACTCGACCCCAAAACACTACGATTGATCAAGCATACACTAATCGAAGCGAGAACACTTACACTCCATACAAAAAGCGGCATATAAAACATACTAAAAGAAGAACCCTAAATTATGAGGAAAATTCTCGGCCCAAAACTGACAGAGGATGGATAGAGACTACATTCTAGAAAGACCACAGAGAGAATGTCCAACGAAAGCGGCGGACATAAGAAAAAGAATGTCTATGGACAGAGAAGAAAAGAAATTCTATGGACATATCAGTAGACTTCCACCGACCAGACTTACCAACAGAATTCTTACATACATACAATGAGTCAAGTCAACAGTACCATCGCACAAGTCAGAGCTGATCTGAGAAAGGCACAAATGGAACCGACAGAGATTGAGGATAGATGAACGTACAGAAACAAAATACATATGTGGAATATTGCATCGGAGAGTGAAGTTTCGAGGAGATCGTGAACAAGTTGGATGGAGATCTCCTTATATATATATATATATATATATATATATATATATATATATATATATATATATATATATATAAGGTAAGTAGATATTAAAATGTTTTAAAATTACATAAAAAAATGGAAGGTAACTATTTCATTACATGTATAAAATTTGCTTTATTTCAGAGGGTGATATAAAATATAATAATATGCATATTATATTCTTCAAAGTCGTTGAAGGGGAAGGTTTTTTAAAATTGATGAAGGAATTGGCACCTTATTACAAAATGCCTTCGTAGACACATTTCAAAAAATTGCTCTGTGACAAATACGACATCGTCATCATCGTCAAGTTTCCTTCAAGAATATCTAATGCAACTCAGTTATGCGTAACGCTTGATATATGGACGGAAACCATGAACGAGAATAATTGTTTCGGTATTGCGGTACATTTTCTAGAGAAAATAGCGATTTGCAGCGCTAATATTGTCATCAGGGGATACAAATTAAACCATACAACGGAGTATATTTGTGATGTATTTTTTGGTATCCTAAAAGATTGGGACATTCCACTGCCTAAAATTACTGTTAAGCGCTGTTACATACAATGACGCTAATATGGTTGCCGCAATGAAAAGAAGACTTTTAAGAGATTTAAAACATTTGCCATATTTTGCAAATACTGATACTATCAAAAAGATAAATGGCCTTACGTCGCAGCTAAAGACATTTTCTTTATCAATAGAATGTGTCATTCAGTTGCAAACCCAACTATTGGCTGAATGTGAAAGTTGATTTGGTCTCGTTGAATTTAACACACTAGTAGTAGCTATAATAACAATTTCAGACCCACGCTTCAAAAACCTCCATTTTCAAGATGCAAATGCCTGTGGGAGGGCGATACAAAAATGAAGAAACATTGTTAAAGAAGATAATACAACTTCAACCAATGGATCTGAAGAAGAAACCCCCCTGGAAAAGTTTGATTTTTGGTTCCACCAGAAACAACTAGCAGTTGGTCAAAATAGGCGACGTTCAAAAACCGATGAGGTGTCAATATATTTGGCTAATCCTGTCTGCACATTAAAAGCCAATCCATTAGAAGAATGGGAGGATTTAAAACCCCTATTTAAATCCTTAAACATTGTAACACAACGTTACACATTGTCGGTACCTCTGTACCTTCTGAGAGGTTGTTTTCCAAACTTGGTGCGACAGTCACTGGCATCAAGAAATCGTTTAACAAGCAAACACCTTGAAAAAATATTATTTTTGGGGAGCACCTCAAAAATCGAGTTTTATTCTTAGATTTATCTGATTTTTGTTTGTATCAATAAACATAATATCAGTACTTGCTGCTGTTTTATTTAACTTTAATTCTACAAAATAATCGACCGATACGAGTAAGTATCGACACTTTTCATTCGGTATCGAGTAGGTATCGATACTTTACGACCGATTTGATATCGAACAAAAGTATCGACACCTCAGTGGTATGTATGTATATATATATATATATATATATATATATATATATATATATATATATATATATATATATATATATATATATATATATATACATACATACGTATAGGGGACGGGAGGTCGGCGAAAAATATGGGTTGTTGGCTGTGGATAGGGTCTCCCTATTCTTGATGGTATGGTATATGTCGGCGCCCTGAAGAGTCTAAACCTCGAGAGACGAAACATATGCCATCCAGTTGAAGGGATAGGTGGGGCTCCTTCCCGGTCAAGCAACCAACAAAAGTGTTCACTTAGGCGGAGACGCAGGTTGTTGTGCGTTCCACATGAGATTGTGGAACCCAACGGTTGGGTGTCTGATGACACTCAACTACTGCTGTCTCACTGGACGCAGTCCAAGAAAATCTAACACTACATATATATATATATATATATATATATATATATATATATATATATATATATATATATATATATAATTGTATAGACGGTACGGTATCCCCTTGGATAGAAGGTTTTAATCCAATGGGATACCGTCCGGGAGGTAGAACGACGCGTTAAATGTGGCTGGCAGGCTCAACATAATGTTTAAGAGCAAACTACCACTTTGCCTGAAAAGAAAAGTATTTGATCAGTGTGTCCTGCCCGTTATGACACACGGAAGTGAAACCTGGACACTCACAGTCAGTTCAAAAACTTCGAGTAGCACAGAGGGGAATGGAAAGATGTATGCTTCGCATTACTAGACGGGACAGAAAGACCTGCACATGGATCAGAGAACAAACAAAAGTGAGTGACATCGTTGGAAGTATAAAGCAATTGAAATGGAAATGGGCAGGCCATGTAGCGAGGCGATGGGACGAAAGATGGACCAGGGCGGTCCTGGACTGGATACCGCTTAATCGCAAACGCCCACGGAGAAGACCGAAAACACGATGGACTGATGACATTATTAAGTATATTGGACCTGAATGGCAGAGGAGAGCTCAGGACCGCGAGAGTTGAAAGCATGCTGAGGAGGATATATATATATATATATATATATATATATATATATATATATATATATATATATATATATATATATATATATATATATATATATATATTATTATATATATATATAATATATATATATATATATATATATATATATATATATATATATATATATATATATATTATTTTTATTATTATTATTATTCACGTATGGACCGTTGTGGACCACGCGAAGTACAGCTAAAGGCGTTTATTGTTGTTAGTCGTCCTTTACGCTGATACTGCTTTCATTCTTTCACTGTGAGCGTTTTTCCTTTCGTCAGACCAAGTTATTCCGGTCTTCCTACATTTTTCTCGCTAGCCAACCTCCCAAACGTCAATCTTGTGTCTGAAACAGTTTCTATCCTGAATTTCACTTTGTGTAAAATTTCCTGATATTAGGTTCTCTTTACTTGGAGCAATCCATTTAATTATTTCCACTTTAGCTCAACTCTTATTTTCATAAAATTCAACTATTTGTCTAGTCAGGCTCGGATTCTCTCTAGTTACTCGGATTCATCCGCTTTATGTGTTCGTTAAACTTAAGTCTTCTTTTTCTCATATCGCTATGTATATCTGGTTATTGTTTGATTTCTTGGTTTTCTCGAAGTCGATATGTTGTGGTATTTATTTGGTTGGGCCCAAGTTTTTTTTTATGGTTTTCCTTTCTTTCTTTTCAATCTCTACGATGTCTTTCTTTCTATTCAAAATTAGCGTTTCTGCGCCATATAGACATTCTGGCTTAATAACTGTATTATAATTTCTCAGTTTTGTGTTTTTAGATATGCATTTTATATTTTGTGTAAGTCTCAATGCAGTTTCCAATTTAACATCTACCCTTATTAGTCGCTTTTTCCAACCCGTTTTCCATGATTATTTCACCCAAATATTTGAATTGAGAAACTCGTCTGATGTTACCATATTTTGTTTTTAGAAATGGTGTTTTTAGTCTGTTGCAGGTCGTATATTGTGTATTTTTAAAGCACACTTGGAGCCTTACCTTTTCTGCTGTTTCTTTTAGGATTTCAATTTGTTTTTGTGCCGTTAATATACCTTGAGCTAAAATTGCTAGATCATCAGCAAACGCCAGATAATCTATTTTAATATTCAGAGCCGATTTTTTTCTCACGAACTCCTGTATTACTTTTTCTAGAACACAGTTAAATAAAAGTGGCGAGAGTCCATCCCCTTGTTTCACTCCCGTTTTAATTTCGAAGGGCTCTGATATGTCATCCATACATTTAACTTTTGACCTTGTGTTAGTTAGTGTTGCTTTTTGCCAGCGTTTTCAGATCTAGCCCTTGTTCTTTCAAGATTTTGAATAAACATTCGCGGTCAATAGAATCATATGCTTTTTTGAAATCCTCAAATGTACAGACGAGATTTTTATTGTCTTAGGATCAACTTTAGATTCAGGATCTGTTCCGGGTAGAATCTGCCCGGTCGAACACCTGCTTGATATTCACTAATTTTAGGTTCTAACTGTCCCTATGCTCTGTCTAGTAGACAATGAGATTGTAACAGACTAGGAGAAGAGATATCCCTCTGTAGTGTGTTTACATCCATTCTATCTCCTTTGTTATGTATTGGATGGATTAGAGCATTTTTTCAATCTTCCGGAATCCGTTCGGTTCGCCAAACGTCTTGTAGAATTTTGGTTATTTCCTTAATTGTACCTGGACCAGCCGACTTCAAAAGTTCAGTAGTGATTCCATCTTTACCAGAAGCTTTGTTATTTTTAAGTCGGTAATGTTAAAACTACTAACTTCTCGTGTAGAACCGCGTTTTAGATTTGTAAAATCTCGATGTTTCGGCTTCCACGTTAAAACCATTATCAAGAGAATCTAGTTGATTTGCCCCGAGGAATCAATCTGCTTACTCCCCAGGGTTCATAATCAGAAAAGTCCACAACCTTTTGCATGGAATATGATAATATATTATAGTTGTTGTCTGGCTTACGCTGTGGACGTACGATAAATTATATGAACAGTATACATACATCGAATACATCGAATACATCGAATACATTCCATTTACATCGAAATTAATAAGTGAGTTGAAACACCTAGCGCCACCCACCAACAAAAATTCGTAATAGTATTAGAATTGTAGGTGAATAGAGGTATAATCATAAAATAAATTAGAGAATTCAACCTCGATAAGTTATATGAAATTTGTTAAATTTGTTATAAGCTATATTGCGCAATTGCGGCAATTTCGTCTACACCATTTGTGACAATATTTCACTTTTAAATTATTATCTAATTTATTAACTGTTTTGTATTTTTTTTATTAATTTATTTAATGAAATCAACGGTAAGAAATAAGGGGTTAAGGTAATTAAAAAAAAGACAAAATAATTAAATTGACACACTAATTAAAAAAAAATATATTTTTTTGTCATCGTGTGGGTTAAGCCCATGGTTTTTTTTTGAAAAATGTTCAGATCGGATCAGATACAGGGGTTTAGATCTGTATCCACATTTGCGCAAGTGCAAGCGTATGCTATTTTAAAGTTTTTAAATACTCGTAAAAATTTTTTTTGTCAAAGAGCCCAATAAATTACAATTTAAAGTTGGCACAAAGTCGATATATAATGGAACATTGTTTTGGCATCCTAAAGTAAAAATTCCGACAGCTTTATATCGCATTAAACGATGAATTCATTATAGATGCCGGGGGTTGGTGGTTCCAACCCCCGAAATAAGCCAAATATTACCTAATATTATAGATTTTAGAAGATTTCTTCTTTAATGGTTTTAGATTTAGCGCAGAGCAACGAAATTAATTTAACCATTTCATTTAAAGTTAAGAAGGAGTTAATTTATAAATATGTCGTAATTTTTCCGATGAATATATAGATATTAAATTTCATGTAAGTAAATTTTTGTTGTTTTATTTATTTCAAACTAAACCCCCCAAAACCAAATCCTGGCTACGCCCGTGGATGCCGTAGAATCAAATTAAAATGCTGTACTTCATCTGGAGAACACTGAGGAAAATGAGAATATTGTAGATGATATGAATTATAGAATAGTTAGTATTGTCAAATCATTACATCAAACTTTCTCAAAATGACTTATGTAATAGGATAATTAATTTTTTACGTAAATACTATATAAAATAGTGACTTAATTTTACGTTACGGTATGATTTAAATATTACATAAGAAGGACGTAAAATCTAAGTCATAATTCTGGCATCATGCAAGTGTCACATATTATATCAGTATGATTCCATAATGATATCATACAAAATTGTATCATATTACGATCATGAAGAGAGTTAGTTTTGTGTCAAATTTTACATACCAACGTGTGATATCAATTTAAGATCATGTGTTCACTGGGGTGAAATGATTCTCATTTACTTGTATCTTTTCGGCAACTCCCATTATTCATATGTATATCACCAAAACTAACTCAGCCTATAGCTACGAATGACGATGCATAATTTTAAAGCAATAGTAAAAATCCAACAATACATCACGGTAAAATTTGAGATCGGAGAAAGTCTGCGACAGAGGTATGAATTGTCACAAGTTCTGTTTAACATTGTATTGAACAAATTCATCAGCGAACTAGATGTAGATGTAAATGGAATAGTGATAATTAAAGATAAACATATACTAGCATATGTAAAAGGCATTTTGGTTAATAATGTCGATTTTGCTAAGAGATTGCGTTACTAATCCATTTGTTGGTATAGACTCTTGACACATATGGCGTTTTGGAGAGTAAACATATGCCATCAAAAGCCAGTTCGATATTAATTGTCACTGTGTAAAAACCATGGTTTGTCATAGCTTTGGATATGTCCAATTATGTACTAGAAAACCGTTTTGCGGGGAAGTTTAATAACCTTCTCTTATTTGAAGAAAACGGCTGAAAGTTATCGATTGCTGGTTGAAGCTTATAGTGAATATGCTATAACCTAAAAAACTTGTGAGACTCAACTCATACGTTGAAACAATTGCAAGAAGCATTGTTGGCAGAAAGCCCAATCCGCCATTTTCGAGAAAGGTCTACACGCATTGGGAAAGATCCAGAAAAAGGAAAATGGGTTCCATATAAATTGAAGGAAAGAGATATTGAACGGAGCAAAATCACTTGTGAAATTTTGCTTGCCAGACAGAAAAGAAGAATTTTTGCATCGAGTTGTGACAGATGATATAAAGTGGATCTATTTTAACAACACAAAGTGCAAAAAAAATAGACTGACTAAGGCCAGCCTTCAACATCACAAGTGCGCCAATATACATGGAAAGAAAGCTTTGCTGTTTAATTGGTGGGATAGTAGGGGAGCTGTAGACTTGATGAATGGTTGGCCTCAAAAACCCAAAAGTTCTTTTGGCGTGGAATCCATTCTTTGACAGAAAGATGGAAAAAAGTAATAGTTAACGATGGCCAATTCTTTGATTATTAAGGTAATTGTTGTGGAAATAAACTATATATTATTATAAATATTAACTATAAATTATTTTGTTGTGGAAATAAACGCTCAAACAGAACAGAACTGCTTAATCAGTAATAATAACATTCTACTTGTGAAGGAATTTACGTATTTTTGAAGCACACTGGATGAAAACAACACCATAGGGGATATCAAAAACCGTATATAAAGGGTAACAAAATTATTGAGACATACGTTTATGTTTATATTATTTTTTTTAGTGTTTATAAGTAATCTTTTTCTTTGAATTTCACAGTTTAGCACTAATAACAAGAAGATACTTAACATTTGACGTGTCCTATATTGTTTTGAACCAAAAGTAAAAAAAAAACAAAAATTATTTCTTTTAAATAATGAAATGTGTTTAAGAGTTGCTTTTAATATATTTTTTGTTTCTCACGAAGCATATAAACTAAAACACACGCACAAATTTTAGTAATATTTTTGGTGACAAAGGTTTTGTTCAAAATATTAGATCTCCGAAAGTTCTTCACCGATTGGTTGGAAATTTTGACACAATGTTCAATTCGAACACGCGCATGTCTTTATATACCTATTATATAGATGTCGCACCTGTGACAGATAAAAACATGCTTTTTTGAAAAACAGCACCATTTGTTGGACGTAAAAGCAACACACGCTATACTAAATAATTTACGGCAATGGGAGCGCCATCTGTTGAACGTAATAGCAACACACGTAATACTAAACATTGCTCATGCCGGACAGCGTGTTTCTTGACAGCTGCTGTCACTTAGCATTTTCAATGTTTCCGAATTTTCCTAGATTTCGATTTAATTATTTCGTGTGACATTACGTTGGAATTTGTTTAAAACGGAGCAGTAGAGGTAAATGATACACTCCTGTCGAATGTTCGATGCTTAAGTAAGTGTCCGCTAGATGTCTCTCATGAATTTTTGATATAAATTGCAACACCCCCGACTTATCAAAAATTAAACAAATACTTTCAAGTATGTTTTAGTCCTAATTTTGACACAAACTTCACATTCGTTACAGCAGGTAAATTTTGGTTAGAATATCAGCAGTCATATCATTGATAGGCAAATATTTTATGCTTATAATATTTGCTGATACACCATCCCGTACAAAGTGATGCCTAATGTCAATGTGGTTATCATTAAATATTGTTATACAATCCAAGTTTTCTGTCAACTCAGAAAGAAAATTTCTCAAATACATGGCTTCTTTAGCAGCCTCGCTTAGAGCCATATATTCAGCTTCTGTGCTAGAGAGACCCACAGTATTTTGTTTAAAGCTTTTACATGATATGCTGCCACCACAAAATACAAAAGCATAACCTGTATAAGATCTATGATCGTTTTTATCAGATCCCCAATCTGCATCTACATACCCTTGCAAATCTAAATCATCCTTTGTAAACGTCATACAATGACTTTTAGTACCCTGCAAGTATCGTAGCACTCTCTTAGCACATTTCCAAGTATATGTATTGCTACAGTTATTCTACTGACTCAAAAAACTTACACAATTAGAAATGTCAGGTCAAATGTTAATACATCTAAATACATTAAGCTACTAATTAACCTTTGATATAATGAATTTTTCTCTTTCTCACTTGAATTGTTATTTATTTTGTTAAAAAAAGATTTTAAATTTTGTTATCTTTTTCTTGCAAATGTCCATTTAAGAATACAGTCTTAACATCAATGTGAGTTATTTGCAAGTTCAATTTCAATGACAAAGCCAGAAGCAACCTTAAACTACTAAATCTAATCACTGGCACAAAAGTCTGATCATAATCAATACCTGCCTTTTATGAAAAACATTTTACCACTAACCGAGCACGATAATTGATTTTATTCTGAGTGATCCCATGCATGACTTTCTTCTAATGAATTCATTTTCTCCTCCATTGCTTGCTGTCGACGTAGCCTATCTGGTCTGGAAAAGACTTCCGACACCGTTATGGGAACATCTTCTAGATCTATATCACCAATACACATGTATGTAACATAGTCATCAAAATTCTTCGGTTTTCTTTCCCTTTCTGACCATTTAGTGGGCTAACACTGGTTTACTGTCTCATCTGATACAAGAAAATCACTATCATTAGAATCACCCATAAAACTTTCAGGCTCATCATCCATGAACTCATTGCTGTCCATAGATATCTCACCCACTGGTTCAATATACTCTGAAGGATTATCAGTGATCATGATTGATGTTTTTTGTTCTTTTATTTCTGTGTTATAATGACGTCTCTACTAGTAATAATGTTTTTTGTGTTTGGATTATAGAGCCGGTAACCTTTTATATTTTCATCAAACCCAACAAGTATCATCTCTCTGAATTTTTGTCAAATTTTCTACGTTTTTCTTTTGGAATATAAACCATCAATTTACTTCCAAATATGCGTATATGGCTTACATTTGGTTTCTTGCCAAGCCATAGAGTAAAAGGTGTCCTCTTATTTATACCCACTGCCACACTGTGATTACGCAAGTGGACTGCAGTACAAACCGCCTCTGCCCACAAACTTTTTGGCAAATCTGCATCGAAAATCATACATGTTGCCTTTTCCCAATTGTCCTGTTCATTCTTTCAAGCATCCCATTTTGCTGTGGAGTATAAGGGTTAGTCTTTTGATGCAATATGCCAGATCTTCGAAGAAATCTTTCACATTGTTCGCTACAAAATTCTTCGCCATTATCACTTCATAGTATTTTTATTTTCTTGTTGCATTGATTTTCAACCATATCTTTAAATTCTTTAAAGAAATCTATGACTTGATCTTTGCTTTTAAGAAAATAAACAAAAGCCATTCTACCATAATCGTCTTCAAATAATAGAAAATACCTTGATCCTCCAATAGAAGGCTCATCCATTGGTCCACATATATCAGCATGACCACCTCCAACAAGGATTCTGCTCTGTTGCCTTTGTTTGTAAATGAAAGTCTTGATTGTTTCCCTTGACAGGAAACCTCACAAACTTTACTTCTATTTAAGTTATCATTGCACGTAAGCCCTTCAACTGCTCATTAGTTTTATAACTGTGTAATTTAAATGACCAAACCTCCTATATAAAATATCCTTTCTTGAAGTTAAATGTACACTTGCTCCTGAGTCAATATACCACTCATTTTCTGTATATTGTCCACTTAAGAATACTGCACTCAAAGCACTAGACGTTTTCTTTTTGCCTGAGTTCTCGTTTCGATTATTTGCTTTATTTTCGGGGCATTTATTCATAAAGTGACCCATCTGTTTACAACGAAAACACTTTATGTCAGTGAGACTGCCTTTAGCGCCATCTCTCGCTGGACTCTTGCGTTTGTTTGCTACGTGTGGAGCGCTTGATTTTCCGCTACTGCCATCTACATCCATATCTAAGAGTTTAGTCTTAATGGAATCTGTAGATATGGTAACACCCGAATTTTCAATCGTCATGATCATTGGACTGAATCGTTCCGAGAGCCCTGACAATAGCAACGATCCGATCCAATATTCGTTTATATTGAAACCCGTTCGTTTTAACTTCTTGGAAGTTTCAATCATTCGATTTACATAGTTTTCCATTGAATCACAGTTCTCCAGCCGTAAGGAAATTAAAGATGGCAGCAAACTGATCTTTCTTGTAAAACCGCTGTCTGTATACAGACATCTTAATTTTTCCCACACATCCTGGACTGTCTTTGCTTCTTTCACGTGTGAATATATCGATGTATCTAAGGTCAACACTAATTTGGCCTTCGCTTTCGCAATTTGCTCTGAATTTGTCTCTTTGCCACTGAGAGTATTTTCTAAACCCTCTAACACGACAAAATTCTCAACTGCAAAAGCCGAATCATCGTAATTTTCTAATTTTCTCTACCGAGAAGCTTTGGCACACGGGATAAGTAACTTCTTGTCATTTTCGAGTTCTGCACTATTCGACAACGTTTAAAAAATATTTACCGATACTACGCGAGGACAAAACCACGTGGGTAATAACCAAGCCTATAACCTGTTAAAAACTGAGGGGTAGAGGTAAATGATACACTCCTGTCGATTGTTTAATGCTAACTATATTCGTATGGTAACATGACTAGTTTGACATTTGTATAATTAAGTAAGTGTCCGCTAGATGTCTCTCATGAATTTTTTATATAAATTCCAACAAAGTTGAGCTGTGTCGTTTACCATAGCATTCATTTCGTGAGTATAGTCACATACAAGTCCGTCGACACTGTTGTGGAAGCAGATGAAGCGGTTAATTTTCCAACAGAATACACTCGATCTGCCAGCGAAATCGGCGTGCCAATTATTATGCTGCGAAATGTCAACCAGCCAAAGCTTTGTAACGGCACGCGGCTTGCAGTCAACAAATTAATTAGTAACGCCGTAGAAGCAACAATCTTGACAGGACCTTTCAAAGGTGAAGATGTCCTCATTCCTCGCATTCTTATGATTCCAACGGATATGCCATTTCAATTTCGGAGATTACAATTCCCCATTCGATTGACGTTTGCAATCACCATCAACAAAGCTCAGTGCCAATCTTTAGAATTGTGCGATTTATATGTTGCGTGTTTTAATACAGTTATTTTTGAGTCGGCAAACCAGACAATCTCTATATCTGCACAGACAATGGAACAACAAAAAATATTGTATACCCACAAGCAGTGTGAAATTAAGCATATTGGAAACGTGTTCTTTCTCTTTTCTTTCTTTTCCCTTTAACCAGATTGAGCCATAGCAACGCATGGCCAGGTACAGCTAATAAGAAATAATTTTAATATACAAGAAGGGAGATAAAAAAAACTGTGCCAAAATTACGATTATCTTGAATAATCGCGATCCAACAAGCAGGATGTGTAGGTTATATGGTCGGGTACTGAAAGAGAAAGAGGAAGTAGTTTTCGTGTTGGGAAAACATGCAATGACATATTCTGTCTCAAATAAGTTATTGAAAATGAAACAGCAACCAACAGAGAAATACATATAACAATAGATATAACATTTGTAGACTTACATAAATCATATGGTACAATACCACCGATGAAGCTGGGGGAAGTTTTGGAAGATACACATATCGATCATATTACAATTCTTCAAAAACTTTATACTGGGACAAAACAGAAGTCTTTGATTTGGCCATCAGTGAGCAATTTTCAGCAAACGATCGATGGTTTATTGGTGGTTAGGAAAAGAAAGCTTAGTTAATATGCATTAATTATTATATGGGTCATGCATACACTTTTATTTAAAAACTCTATGACCCGACAGACATCCCGTTCAAATTTCAATAAATTTGTTTGTGATTTTTTTATTTTTATAGATCATTTCACGTAAATAACCGCCCCAGGATTTTATAATAAACTTTATTCTGGAATACGAATTGTTGATCACTTTGCTACATAAATTGGCATTTATTTCACCAATGATACGACCAATATTGATTTTAAGGTCATTGAGTGTTTGTGGTATGTTAAATCGGCATTCCTTGAGATTACACGGTCATTGAACTACTTTTTCAATAAATTGATTGTTTTTCGAGATGTATAGAATGTTGCACCGTCTTGTTGAAACCACATGTCTTCCAGATCAAAATCATCCAATTTTTGCCAGAAAAAATCAGTAATCATGTTTCTGTAGCGTTTCATTGACAGTAACTGTATTTCCATTTTCGTTTTCAAATAAGTACGGTCCAACTACATCTTCAAATCATAAACTACCCCAAATTGTTAATTTTTATAGATGTAAAGATGTTTCAAGAACAGCATGTCGGTTTTCTTCACTCCAAAAGTGACAATTTTGCTTATTTACAAAGCCATTTAACCAAAAATGAGCATCATCTCTGAATATGATTTTCTCATCTCATTCTCTCATTCATTTCTTCATTTCAAGTTGGTTGAAAACCCAATCTGCAAAATTTCTACGCAACAATGGTCATTTGATTGGAGTTTTTGGGTTAAGTGAATTTTAAATGCCTTGAAATGTAAATTTTTATGAAGAATATTCTATGTAGTGTCCAAGTTCTTGAGAACGACGTTTAATTGATTGTTCTGGATTTTCGTTCACACTTTGGTTTACAACATCAATGTTTTCACAATACGCTAAATTTTTTGACCGAATGGATTCTTAGCATCACAAACAATATTATTTGGTTTATTTTTTTAATTATATTACGAATAGTAAGCTCTGTAGGTCGATTATTTTGATTATAATTCTCACTTAATGTCCCAAACGTAGCCCGAATACATCCATTAATATTTGATAACCTTTTATAAAGATATTTAGACTGCAACATTGTCGGCCCAATTTTATGTTTGTGGTTCTCTGTGGAGCATTGTAAACGATTACAATCGTTGCCCTCAGGTACAAAGAATTACTATAAATAGCGGAATAGAATGCTGTCAAGTTGTTTTCAGTGATGCATCTTGATTTTGTTTAGGTGGGTATGATAGCCGAAGAAGAGTCTCAAGACATAGAGAAAGACGTCAACTTCAGTCTGATAAAGTTAAAAAACCAAAAATTATATATATTTTTGTGTTCAAGATATGCCATACAATGAATATATTTTCAGTTTGATTCAAATCTGCACACTGGATATTACACTTTATTTTTGATCCCCATTATAATTCTGTTTGTTAGAATTAGATTATGCATAGAATTTTAATGCATTTGATTTCTAAAACCTAAGGTCAGTTTCTTTATGTAATATTAACATTAATAAATTATTGAAAATATTACTTTTAGTATTATATTTAAAAAATCTTATCAACATCTACAATACATATAATAATATAAATATAATACAACATTGTTAATAAAATTAATATATGGCAAAGATAAAAACAAAAACAAAAATATTATTGATCATTGTTCATTGTTAAATATTTTGATTTCTAATCATACAAATACATCAGCAATTTAAATCATTTTTACCATAAAATAAACTTAAAATTAAACCTACTTGTAAAATACAAAAAGTTATAACTACATATATTAATGCGTGTTTTCTCTGCATTAATAGCATTATTAGCATTAATAGTATAACAAGCACTATTCCGGCCCCTAATTTTTTGACATTTTTAAAACTTACGTTTACAATAAAAACAAGAATACATTTTGGGTTGTTATTTACGGCTTTTTGAATTTTAATCTTTAATGAAAAAATTTCGAGATTATTATGGATATGGAAATATGGCATATGCTTCTTTTTTACCCAAAATATGAATGAGTTTATACCTACGAAGTTTTCGCTTTAATGATGAATACTACTGACAATACTGTGTCTATAAGATAGGCAGCTCCATTTAATACGCATAGAGATCCCAGTGCAAGACCAACCTAAAACACAAAGAAATTAATTAAATGTTTAGTACAGATTCAGTCTCTCTTTCGAGACTGCAACTTGAATACTTGAAAATGACAAGTGCGATATCGCCGTAGCATTATGAAAACTTAAGTGCTTCTCAGTACTTGAAAAAAAAACTTTTCGCAAAAAGAAACACATCCATATACATGGAGGTAGTTGAAGAGAGACGATCAGGGCCAGGCCATGTTAATGTCGGGTCGTAATAACATACAACTGACGCTACAATACGGTCAGTGCTCGTAGCAGTCTGGACTATCCCTAACATTTTGCCTGCAACGTTGGGTTTAGTACAATATATGCTTTTGTGTAAAGACAAGCGGTGGCAACACGTCGAGTACGGATGAAAGATCTCTGTAATAAATAACTCTCTTCACGGCCCTGCTACGTCATCTTGTGGGCATACCTGGTAAAGTGGAAGATGCATTGGCAAATTCTTAAAGAAATGGGAACACGCCTCCATCTAATACAATTCATAAGAAGCCTTACGAAAATAATACCGCAAAAGTGGATCAAACACATTCAAGCCAGTTTGAGGTGAGTGCAAGTGTTAGACAGGACTGGACAGGACTAGGACAGGAAAATAGGAAAGTCCTCAAGGATTGGGAATGAGTTGTTACAGTGGTGGTAGGCGAATAGATAACCTCAAATATGAAGATGATACCATCATTATTGCCGCAGACCAATCCAAACTAGAAACCTACTAAGGTCGATAGACAGGCCAAATAACAATTCTCCCAATATCCGCTAAACGGCGGGCTTTGAAGTGATGCATGAATTCGAAATTAGACGTCGGCTGACAATAGCTAGAACGACCAAAACCAAACTGAGCAAAATGTGGTATTATACAGTAATATCAAAAGCCACACAGCTTAAACTAGTCAACGCACTCATTTTCTCGAAAGCAACTTATGTGGCAGAAACGTGGACCGTGAAGCAAACATACATAAAAATGATTCACGCTTTTGAGATGTGAGTATACACATGAATGCTTTGGATAGAATGGACAGACCACCGAACTAATGTCTCCGTCCTGAATGAATTAAAAATCAAATGAATTAAAAAAGCAAAAACAAAATCCAGCACATAGCAAGTCGAACAGATGGAGAAACTTATGATACAGGAAAAGGTCAATAGGAGAATACCAAGAGACAGTGCTGACACGATGGATGGAGCAAATACAGACTCTAGTAGAACAGAGCCTGCATGGGGCTATTGAACTGGCACAAGATAGAAATAAATCGAAACAGATCGAACAACAATCGATTCATAATTTATTGTCTAAATGGTTTTAGCGTGTTCATCGTGTTCAAAAAAAAAAAAACTAATGAATGAGTAGAAGGTTCCCAAGAAAAGGTCTCGAAAGTGAGAGTGGATACAGAACTAGGAAGCATGACTTTTGAAAACGTAGGAAAAGAATTTGTCTACTTAGGCGTAAAAAATAATAAAGAAGTGTGAAGGGAACAGGTTATATAATAAGATTGATCAAAGCTAAGAGATGTGTAGTAGCCTTGAACCATTTAAAAAGATCGAAATTCATGTCCAGAAATACCAAATTAAAATTGTATATGACAGTATTGAGACCAACTGCATTGTATGGATGTGAGACATGGGTACTAAACAAGAAAAACGAAGAGAAACTGTTAAGATGGGAACGCAGAATAATCAGAAAGATACTGGAAGAAAAAAGGTCGATGGTTGGTATATGAGAGGAAATTAATTATATTTTTAACGATCTAAGAATAAACACTATAGTTAAATTGGGAAGATTGCAGTGGCTGGGCTTTTTTTGCGATTTGGGTTGTCAGAATAGATACACTTTTCACCACCTGCCACAAATCGAAGCAAATACTTTCTGTTTGGAAAGCAAAATTTCAGATGTAGTTTTTTGTCTTTCAATGACTCTTTCCTTCAATTCATATGGAATCCATTTTCCTTCCTTCTGAATCATTCCAAATCGTTTCGAAACGTCTACACGTAGACGTTCGGAAATTGTGGATTGAGCAATATTAAATGCTTCTGCCAATTGTTTCAATGTATGGGTTGAATAGTGTCCCATTAAGGATGGATCGCGGCCGTATCTTGAAAACTATTTATCCCACAGCTTTAGGGAAAAAAAATTGTACTAAAAATGATCATGGGAAATTCACCAAAAATATTTTTAAGTTTACCTTTACCGGTTAAGTTTTACCTTTTGAGATAAAAAGTTGTCTAATGTCCGTTTGCCTTAACCGATTTTCCTCAATTTGGATTAATTTAAAATGCAATTGCTGGGACAATCAGATAATCTGGGAGATAAATTATTTAGTTTATAAATGAAACCGCGAGGTGGCGTTACATTCAACAATAGTTTTTTTGAAGTTTTGTTCAGTTTTTTCAAATGGAATGGTACAGCTTTTACTACATGGCAAGAAAGGTAATTTAAAGAGAAATCGTCCAGTGAAAACCCGAAATCGACATCTCTGACATGTCAAGAGATATTTCGATTTTTCTGAAAAAAATCAGTTAGTTTTAATTTTTACCGTAATATTAATATTTAGGTCGCAATCGCAACCGCAACAATTTTATTTAAAAAATAAAATTGTGATAATATTTTCTAATTTAATTACATAAGCGGAAAAAATGCCTTTCCCCAATTGTTGCATTTTCTCTTTTGTGATGCTTAAATACTACTTGACAGAATATTGAAATCAGTCATTAATAAATATAGTTACTCTTTCTTTTAAACTAAATGAATGGATGAATGAAAGTATGCGTTTTCGAGTTTCCAAATAAACGCATGCAATCCTTAGGTACATTACACGAAGAGTGTAAGAAGGGAACCATGGAAACAAACAAAAACAGTCAAATTAACTTGTCAGCTTTGAAATGCATTACATTTTCAACATTGCATTAATTGATTATTAATAATTATTATAATAATATCTAACAATGCTTTTTACGAATAACGAGGCCTATGACATGTTGGCGGTGTATTTCCAATGTTTTAAAAATGCATGTATTGCAGAGCGGCAATATGCAAGTCAATATCCCGAAAGAAGGCATTATTCGAAGAAGGTGTTTACACGTCTAGCAAGACGCTTACGTGAACCAGGAATTGTGCATCCAGATCCAGTCCGCACCAGGTTACGTTCGATTCGTAATGGAGATAATGTCGTAAATGTTCTGGCTTATGTTGAAACCAACCCCCATTTAAGTATCAGAACAATCTGAAGAATTAGGTGTTAGCAAGACATCCGTTCGTCGAATCTTAAGAGATAACAAGCTGCACCCCTATCATGTTGTCTTACACCAAGCCCTTTTGGATAACGATTTCGACAGACAGTTAGACTATTGTTACTGGTTAAAAAATATATGTAGTGGAAATAAACAATTCTTAAAATGCATACTATGGACTGATGAAGCTACTTTTCGCAGTGATGGAGGCGTTAACTTATATAATATGCACTACTGGGCAGTTGCTAATCCACACTGGATGTTAGAAATCAACCACCAAAATAGATGGAGTGTGACGTATGGTGTGGTGTTTTGGGAGACAAAATTATTGGTCCCTTTATTTTTAATGGACATTTGAATAGTGAAACATATTTAAATTTTTTACAAAATGGACTGCCAGAACTAATGGAAGATGTTTCGTTGGAAACAAGAAGACAAATGTGGTACCAGCATGATGGATGCCCTGCCCACTTCTCGCAGGTGGTTCGAAACTTCTTGGATGCTTCGTTTTCAAATCGTTGGATAGGACGGGGTAGTTTATTTTCGTGGCTGGCGCGCTTACCGGATTTGACAATCCTCGATTTTTACTTGTGGGGAAGACTAAAAGATCTTGTTTTTCAAACTCGTTCTACCACACGAGAAAACATGATTGAAATAATTCAAAATTCAATAACCAGCATTTCAAGAGCGGAAATTAAAGCCGTTTTTAGTCGGCAGCTTCGAAAACTCGTCGGAAAAGAAATCTTTGCATTTCTAAGGATGGAAGGCATTTTGAACATTTAGAAAGGCGTTAAAGTTCAGATTCTGTTAATTATTAGATTGTTGTGCTGTTAATTTTATTTGACTGTTGTTATTATTATTATCTTCGTTGTTGGCCCGTTGGCCTTTAAACACGCTCCAAATTAATATGGCATGAAGAATTTGGACCAGTCCTAAGCTTGAGTAAAGTGTGAAGGAAGACAAACATTAGGTTAATATTTTTTTAACTTAATGCAGGTAGTAGTGAAATAATAACTGATTTTTTCAGAAAAATCGAAATATCTCTTGACATGTCAGAGATATCGATTTTGGGTTTTCACTAGATGATTCCTCTTTAAATTACCTGTCTTGCCATGTAGTAAAAGCTGTACCATTCCGTTTGAAAAAACTGAACAAAACTTCAAAAAACTATTGTTGAATGTAATGCCACCTCGCGGTTTCATTTATAAACTAAATAATTTATCTCCCAGATTATCTGATTGTCCCAGCAATTGCCTTTTAAATGAATCCAAATTGAGGAAAATCGGTTTAGGCAAACGGACATTAGACGACTTTTTATCTAAATAGGTAAAACTCCCCCCCACTTCTTTATTCGCGAAGTTACGACAAAATGTCATAAAACAAAGTTGTAGGAGACAGTTTGCTAATTATAACTGAGAATTTTTCTTACTCGGTTAACACTTGAAAATACACAAAAAAAAATGATTTTTAAAAATGTTTAGCTCGTCACGCCCTCTTGCGGTCGTTTTAGAAGCTTAAAAATATTTTTGGTGAATTCCTCATGATCATTTTTAGTACAATTTTTTTCCCCAAAGCTGTGGGATAAATAGTTTTCAAGATACGGCCGCGATCCATCCTTAATGGGACACCTGGTATATATGCAATATTGCTTGCAAATCTGTGTCTTTTCAAATTCTTTCAGCTGTTTTAGGCGCTCCTTGTCTTTCATATATCAAAATCATCACTTTTAAAGAGTTTAAACCATCGTTCGTATTGTTTTTTGGGTTAGAGCATGTTGACCATAAGCTTCAACCAACAATCGATAACTTTTATTTTTGTTCAAATGAGAGAAGGTTATTGAACTTCCCCGTAAAATGTCTTTTTGGTAATTAATTAGACATATTCAAATCTATAAAAAACTATGTTTTTTACACAATGACAATTAATAACGAACTGTCTTTTGATGACGTTTGTTTACCTTCCAAAATGCGATAGACGTAATTAGTCTGTATCAACAAATGTATTAGTAACGCCATCTCTTAGCAAAATCGACCTAACCGAAATACAAACTCCCGATAGGTGAGACTCCCGATAGGTTCCTCCCTGTCAAGGAACTAACGAATGCTCATATATATATATATATATATATATATATATATATATATATATATATATATATATATATATATATATATATATGTATATATATATATATATATATATATATATATATATATATATATATATGTATATATATATATATGTATATATATATATATATATATATATATATATATATATATATATATATATATATATATATATATATATATGTATATATATATATATGTATATATATATATATATATATATATATATATATATATATATATATATATATATATATATATATATATATATATAAAAGAATCACTGGGTAATAATAATATAATAATATGGTAATAATTTCTTGTACCAAATAAACAAAATAAGTAAATAGTTTACCTGTCTCTCAGAATTGACATAAGTGTACTTATGCTCATCCAAATAACCATGCCAATAGTGAAGTGCAGTGGCTCCAACTGCTACCCACAAAAATAGACCGACTATATTCATCAGAACATCTGTAAATGTACTGAAAGCAAAATAAAATCATTAAAAATAGAGTTCTACAATATATGAGACATTCTAAAAATAACTATACTTTACTTTTTGTGATCGCCGCTAGCAAAGCAGAGCGCTACTAGAGACACGAACGTATAAATGGCGTATCCGATAAACACACCGGATGCGAAAATTTCAGCATCTGCATTTTTTTTTTCAGCTAAGTTCCAAGTACCACCTACTCCAAGGAACGTACCATCTGTTCCAACTCGATATAAATATATTACGATTATATTTATAGTCTAGAAAATATTAACTCCTGGATAGTATATTAAAGCAATTTGATCTATTCATGTTCTGGGTGGTACTTTCCAACATAGTTGCATATTATCTTGACGTTTGAAATAATATATTATTTTAACTATTACTATTTGCTATCAACATAATTTTCGAATTTTTTTCCTTCGAATAGTTATTTTAAAGTTTTAGTTTCAAAAAGAGGTACAATTTACCAACTTACAATGAATATAACCTGAAGAACCAGTTTTAGGCACGATGTCATACGAAAATTGACATTTGGGGCAGTGTCTTCTTTTCATCTTTAAACAAAATAAATGCTGCGGAAGCTTAAGACATGATTTGTGCGGTTTCGGGAGAAAAAAAATCGTACAGTATTAATAGGATTGAAAATTTTGACTTTAATGATGCCCAATGTCAAGGACAGCTAAAAAGTGGAAAATGCATAAAGAGTGAACATGAGAATGAAGAATGAAGCACTGGTGGAAGAAAGTCTTCGTTGTATTCCCTATGAACTCATAGCTGAGTATAAGTATACTCGTTTTTGATATTGTTTTATTATTCAAGAAGCGAAAATCGTCAGTTAATCTTGGTCAGCCATTAACTAGTCTGCAAGACTAACTGTTAACGCCAAAAAGGTGTTATTCTATATATAGAAGAATTGGAGGAGCGTCAGGCATTATTGCGTTGTCTTCTATCTCTTGAAGAAGAAAGTTTTTTCGATCTGGGATTCGACAGTTATCTGAAAACATGCTGTAAGGAAAATTAATTCGAAAATTAAGTTTTTATTATTTTTTTAAATAGCCAAGAAAGGCCCACAATTAAGTTGAGTACCTAATAAATTTAATTTTGCAATTTTCTTTCTATTTTTCTGATTAACATAGATCATTCTCTTTTTTATATATAAAATTCGGATTTTAATGTAATTTTTTTCTTCTAAATAAATATTATTTCTGTTTGATATCTCGTAACCGGAAAAGTACATGCGTTTTTTATTTATCAGCTCATATACTTATGTCGATTAACTTTACTGGTTAAATTGGGGTTAAAAACATATGATATGATGAAGATCTAAAATAACAGTTTATTAATTTAGTAGCCATAAATATTTACAAATAATTTTCTGATGATGCACTATGGTCACAAAAACTTTTTTTTTACAATAAAATAATGTTTGGAGGAATTGACCATGTTTAATTTGAGATTGAATCGTATCATGATGGTGCTAACATGGTTAGAAAAACAAGTTCTTTGGTAAACTCAAAGATATTTACCAGTAAACACCAAATTACTCTATTAAACTTTTCGACGCACGTTCCGCTCACCATATTAGAATCATCAGGAGATGAATCGTCTCTTGATGAAGGAGATTGAATCGTCTCTTGATGATGCCAATACAGTTAGCCTGATGCGTCAAGCATGTCGTGTAGCAAAAATGCATCGAGCACTTTAGAAAAGTGATTTGGTTTTCAGTGGCAAATCTCCTAGAGTTTAGTGTTTCACACCAAAGGTACCAAAAGTTCTTTGGTGTTTTGTGATAAATTACTTTGAATTTAGTGTTGTGCATCAAAGGTTCCAGAAAAAGAATTGAGCTAATCTCTTATTAAATTGGCAGATGTTTATTATGTCTTGATGTTGCATGGCCTCAATAATAGCGATTTACAAAAAATTACAATGTACAATACAGAATAGCATGTAAAGTTTTACCAGCTGGATTTTCAAATAAATTGAGCCTTGAATCGCACTCTTATCCGATACGCAAAATAGAAAAAAAAGTCCACAAGAGATTACCGAACTAATTCTCATCCTCAAAAAATCATTTTATGGCTCGGTACTTTTCGCTCAATACTTTTTCGAAAATGAAGTTGGTAGAGCATAAGACAGCTAAAGGACCTCCAATCCTTCAACTGCGATGTTCTGGTTTAGAGCTAAAGTCATGTGAAATAACTAAAAGCCAAAAAGCTAATTTAAAGATCAAGGTAAAGAAAATTGAATTGTCGATAACCGTCAAAGGGTTACGAAACTAAAAAATAAAAATTGAGGATATGGACCTGGACAGTATATGCTTTTACTAGAATGGCTCTATACTATAATACATTTTGAAATGTTGAAATAATGTATGTGTTACACGTGACTTTTTCTGAACGTGCTCTCTCGTTTAATGTTGAAGATTGCATACTTGACAAATATCATAGTTACTTGCATCATCTCTGTGTTAACCCGAGAACTTTTCGAACGACTCTCATAAGCAATATAGAAATTAGAAAAGTGGAGCAAAGCGGGACAAGATAAGCAAAGAAAACGTGCATGGATAACAGAATATATTTAAAAACAAAAAGCTTATGGGTGAATCGAAAAAATGGATTGCAAAGCAGTCGTATAAAAGATACTAGTTAGTAAAAAAACCAGAGCCAAAGCAAGGCGATATGTCGATTGCTGCAAATAAATGCTGAAAAAATACAATCGTGGTGCGTCATCTACACAGGTGACAAATCTGAAAGTAAACAGCAGTCGACTGTATGGGTCTTTCAACATGAGCTAAACCCAACAAAAATTTTTCGCACAAGAAGTACTTCGAAGCAAATGGTCGTCCGTTTTTTTTTGCGAAAAATGTGGCTACAGTGTTACTAGATAAATGTAAAACGGTCAGTCCTGAATGGTACACAACGATTTGTTTGCCAGTAATCCTTGAAGAAATAAGAAAAAAGAAGCAGCGACGCATTCTTCACCATGACAACGCGAGCACTCATATATCGGACCGAACAATTCAATATTTATCCGGTAAAACATGGAATTGATGGGTCATCCGCCGTACAGTCCTGATTTGAAAAGCAATCATTTCTTTATGTTTCCGTCCGTGAAGAATAAACTACGTGGTCAATTATTTTCGACGCCAGAAGAAGCGGTTGATGGATTCAAAATGCATGGTTTGGAGATACCTCAATTGGAATGGAAAAAGTGCTATGAAAATTGATTCAAACGTATGCAAAATTGTATCGATCATCGGGGAGAATATTTTGATAAACAATAAAACCATTTTCAATAATATATATTTGTTATTATTTATTATTCCGGATACATAAATAGCAACCCTCGTATTAATGTTCAACATTAAACAAATTATCTCGCCAGTAAATTTAACAGTTGAAGTAATAATTAAAAATATATTTTGGGTTATTTTGAATTGACCAAACACAACGTAAATAATGTTTAAATTCTTTGTGAAAATAGAATATCATCAATTTAGTGGTTTAGTAAATAATAGACACATAGACATAAATAATAGAAAATATACCTTTTGGATGAGCATATTATCAGACAGATAGTGAATAGACGATATGGTTTTTTTACTAATATTTAGAGATTTTGTTTAAAGTTACATCCTAAGAAATTTATTATTTTAAAAATATCAAAATATATTCACTTTAGATATAGTTTCTAATGTACTGTATAATTAATATAGAAAATGATATCATCAATTGAAGAGAGAACAAACATTTTATCTTGTTGGATACAAGTTGACGCCCAGAACAAGTTTTCAAATCAATTTCAGAAAAGACACTTACGATTTTCAATAGTTTTAAAACTATCGTCCCGACGGTTTCAACACTGGTCATCTTCGTACTACTTTTTTATATAAATCTTTTATTAATTTTAAGAGCAATAGAAAAAAACACACTTCGAAATATTGAAAGTTATACCAAGTCGCACCTGAACCTCATGAACTGGTGTAAAAACTGATAAGAGTAATTGGGATAAAAAAGATAAGATAATACTCTAGCTTTGTTTTCACACAGTTTTATCATTCCAGTTTTATTTGCCTTTTATAGATCTTTCAATGAATCATTCAAACGATAAGACGCTAGTTAATGTTTCATTAAAAAAAAAATTTTTTTGTGTTAGCAATGTTGATAAATGCGTTTATCACGTAGGGTCTGTCAACAAGGACTGCTTCACATGAAATATGGAATTATCAACTACATTTTTGTTTCTCATGAACAGCGAGTACAATTTGTACTTTGTAATTCTTCTATTGGAACCTTCGAAGTGACACACTAAACTCGCACAGACTTAGCACTAAACACCAAATCACTTTATTTAACTTCTCGACTCACCTTTCACTAACTATGTTAGCATCACTGGGAAATGATTCGATCTCCTGATGATGAAGACTGAATCATCTCTTGATGATGAAGACTCAATCATCTCCTGATGATGCTAACATGGTCAGCCAAACACAGCTCGAGATGTTAAATAAAGTAATTGGGCGTTTAGTGGTAAATCTCACCGGGTTTAGTAAAATCGAACAAATTTTGTAACTTGAATTGAAACTTATGGACCTGGATCATATATGGTTTCAATAAGATTGCGCTATAACTCCAGGAATAAATAAATTTGTTACACAGGGATGTTCTCATCCTCTCCATCATTTCTTTAAATGGTGAAGATGGGCAAGGCAGATTTTTTGATTTGATACTGTGGAATTACTTTCTCTAAGATACTTTTCATTTTTAAGAATGTGCTTAATAAAATAATTCTCAAACGATCCAGAAACTAAAGACTGACATTTTTTTTTTCAAATATTTTTTGCCTTGCACCTTGCAATTTAATGCATGTACACCAACGACGTTGCAACTTTTTTGTACCCTCGATATAACACGACTTGTTTAATTCATTTAATTGACCTCATTTTTTGAACCACATTATCCAGAGGACCATTTCTTCAGATGTGGGAAGAAAATGTAGTTGCTGGGAACTAATATTGAGGAATACAGTGCTTGTGAAAGCACTTAGAAGAGCAGGTCGTGGAGTTTTGTAGCAATAATCCGAGATTTAAGTGAAATGCATTATCGTGATGAAGGAACATTTTATTTTTGGCCATATGTGGACATGGACAAAAATATGTGACATCATTGGAAGAGAAAAGGAATTGAAATGGAAGTGGGCAAGCCATGCGAAGCGCTATGATGAGCAATTCCGGGACCGCTTGATTAAAAACGTCGACGAAGTAGACCGAAAACGCGATGGACTGATAACATAATCAAGTATATTCGACCCTAATGGCAGACAGATCAAGACCGCACGAGTTGGAAGCATGTTAAAGAGATCTTCATCTTGCAGTATACAAACAATGGCTGGCTATTAATGTTCAATGCTCATTATAGTCAATAGTTCTTTTGAACATAGGCTTAGAGTTTGTATTGTACAAAATGGTAGACATATTAAACATTTAATTAAATGATTGTAGTGACTTCTTCTTTATAAATATTTGTAATTAAACTGTCTTACTAAATACTAAATATTTATGACGTTCTATTTACTATAACAATAAGTTTTGTTGCTCTATTATAACTGTTTTCTAATCAAATTTTAAAATATGTGATGATTAAAATTCTTAATATATCATGACGTATCATAGTTATTCATTAGTTTAATTATAACATACAGCCTAAGGCGAATTCCATTAAAAACGAAGTATTAAAAACAAAAATGTAAAAATTTCGGAAATTATAACAGATAGGTATAGGACATGTTTAAGAGGAATAGAAGGAAAGATTTTGTCTTAACGATATTGTAAAATAAAAAAATATTAGACATTGCATTATAAAAAAATGAGATATGATGATTTGAATGTTTTTCATTTATCTCAGTTATCTTGGACACCCTGTATATATTGTTACAGCTATATAAGACACTGCAAAATAGAGTCTGCAACTCCGATGTTTTTTTACAATATTGCGAATAACGGTAAAACCATTGGGTTTCGGTATAGGACATGTTTGACGAAGTTTGTTTAGAATCAATAGTAGAATGCAAAAATTGATTAACATATAGGATAAGAAAAAAGAAAACTATACCCCGCCACGGTTTTGTGATACACACTGTATAAATAAATTACTTTTTGATTTTGCAGCCTATGCAGTTGTACAACTTTTATACGTAAACTTTTTCTCTAGCCATTATCAAGATATCAATCGGTATGGCCCTATTGGGACATATATATATATATATATATATATATATATATATATATATATATATATATATATATATATATATATATATATATATATATAGCCTAGTGCTGGATGGGTCACAGGTGGTGGATAATGAAAGTTCCATTAGATATTATCTCAAAATAAGCAGCCCTGAACCAAGGCAAAAACTAAATCCACTTAGCGTCTGACTTGTATCAAGCGGTTGAGTGATTAGCGGGCTAGCGTCTTTTAACCAGCGGAGCGGCTGAGATTTAAATTCTGAAACTAACTCCTCCAGTCTTAACCTCTGAATCGTCGTGGTTCAAACTTTTAATTCCAAGTACAAGATGAAGCGTACTAGTAATTATAAAATCACTCCAGGAGGTAAACAATCCTCTGCCAGCGTTGCTGGTACAACCGGACTTTCGGATTCTGGGGTGTCCGGGCTTAAACGCAAAATCTTTCAGAAGGAATCGGAGACTTCTGTCCAACGTCTCAAACAGAAAACAAAAACTTTCTTTGGAACGGTAAATATGAAATCACTCCAGCGCCCAGGAAAACTACACGAATTGGGTTAAACATTAAATCAGCAAAAAATTCAAATTTTAGCTCTGCAAGAAACCAGGTTGACAGATGATAACACCTTGAACTTCGACAACTACAGACTTTTTAAAAGTAATACGGACAAAAGATTACTCAAAAATACACCACATCTCGGTGTTGCTTTCGCTATCTCAAAAACCATTCTTGGTTCTATAACTAATGTCCAGTCAGTAAATAATCGACTTATGACACTATCCCTGTGTGCTAGTCAAGTGTGCTAACAAAAACTATACATTAATCAATGCACACCTCCCAATTAACGAAGGCAATAAATCTAATCCAGAAAAAGTAAATAAGTTCTGGGTAATTCTGGAAGAGACTATTTCTAATATTCCTTTTAACCATGTAAAAATCCTATTGGGTGATTTCAACGCCCAACTAGGGAAAGAAAGAAAGTACAGGAAAACCGTCGGCAGTTTTCCCGCTCATAAATGGACCAACCATAATGGCAGAAGATTGGTTGAACTCTGTTCGCAGTTTAATTTAAAAATAATGTCAACCCATTTTAAGAAGAAAATAACAAAACAAAAAACCTGGAGATGCCCAAACACGTACATGGGTGAATTTCAAATTGACCATGTTAGCATTTCGTACCCCAATTATAAAGAGATTTTGAATGTTCAAGTCAGGAAAGGAGCAAATATAGACACGGATCACTACTTGACTAGAATCAAACTCGAAAACTTATTTAAAAGGGGCTGCTAATACCAAAGTTTGACCCAACGAAAATAAAACCAGCCCTAACAGAAGAGCTTGATAAACAACCTGCACAGAAATGGCAAGAATTAAAACAAAAAATTATTAAAACAGCCCTAAAGTTGGTCCCTTTACAAAAAAGTTTGCGAACAAGCAGTATTAACGCGAAATAAAGCATTCAAAGAGTGGAACAGTCAAAAAACAAAAATAAACTATAATATCTTTTTGGAAGTAAGAGAAAAACATTAAAGCTAATTAGACAAACTAAAAGAAAATATGAAAACAATCAACTTAATGAAATAGAAAAAGATTTCCAAAAAAATAACACCCGAAATTTTTACAAAACATTTAAAACCAAATTAATAGGCTATCAACCCCAAAGTCTTTGCTTCCGAAAGGAAAATGGACAATTAGCTCTAAATAACCAAGACAATTGCAAAGAACTTGCCAAATATTTTGAACAACTACTAAACTGCCTTGAGCCCTTAAACAAATTACCAACACTAAACCTTAAACAAACAAACCTAAATTAATTTCCACCGAATGAAGATGAAATAATTAGGCAAATTAAACGACTTAAAAATAACAAAGCTTCTGGTGAAGATGGAATCACTGCTGAACTTTTGAAATTCGCTGGTCCAAGTACTATTAAGGAAATAACCAAAATTCTACAAGAAGTTTGGCGAACGTAATGGATTCCGGAAGGTTAGAAAGATGCTCTAATCCATCCAGTACATAAGAAAGGAGATAAAACGGATGTAAACAACTACAAAGGGATATCTCTTCTCCCAATTTGTTATAAAATTCTATCTCAATGTCTACTACATAGAGCACAGGGACAGTTAGAACCTAAAATTAGTGAATATCAAGCAAGTTTTGGATCGGGCAGATCCTGCCCGGAACAGATCCTGAATCTAAAGTTGATCCTAAGACATCAAAAACTATACAATAAAAATCTCGTCTGTACATATGTGGATTTCCAAAAAGCATATGATTCTATTGACCGCGAATCTTTATTCCAAACCTTGAAAGAACAAGGACTAGATCTGAAAACGTTGGTAATTATTAAAGCAACACTAACTAACACAAAGTCAAAAGTTAAATTCATGGGTGACATCTCAGAGCCTATCGAAATTAAAACTGGAGTGAGATAAGGGGACGGATTCTCGCCACTCTTATTTAACTATGTTCTAGAAAAAGTAATACAGGAGTGACGTGTAAAAAAAATCGGCCCTGTATATTGACCAGCATATTAAACTGGGAGAACCAACACCAAAATAGATTGCCTAGCGTTTGCTGATGATCTAGCAATTTTAGCTCAAGATAGCTAAAAGAAATAGCAGAAAAGGTAGGAATCCAAATTTCCTTTGAAAAGTCACAATACATGACCTGCAACAGACTAAGAACACCATTTTTAAAAACAAAATATGGTAACATCAGATGAGTCTCTCAATTCAAATATTTGGGTGAAATTATCATGGAAAACGGGTTGGAAAAAGCGGACAATAAGGGTAGATGTTAAAAAATGAAAACAGCATTGAGACACAAAATGTTTACAACAAAAAATGCATATCTAAAAACACAAAACTGAGACATTACAAAATAGTTATTAAGCCAGAATGTCTCTATGGTGCAGAAATGCTCATTTTGAATAAAAAGAAAGACATCGAAGAGATTGAACAGAAATAAAGAAAAATCATAAGAAAAATCGTAGGCCCCAAACAAATCAATAACACAACATACCAATTTCGAAAAAATCAAGAAACCAAACAATACACAGATATACATAGTTATATGAGAAAAAAATACTTAAGTTTTACGGGCACATAAAACGGATGAATCCGAATAGGCTAACTAAGCAAATAGTTGAATTTTATGAAAATAGGAGTAGACCTAAAATAGAAACAATTACATGGATTGCGGCAATTAAAGAGGACCTAAGATCAGGAAATATTCACAAAGTGAAATTCAGGATAGAAACTGTTTCAGATAAAAGGTTAACGTTTGGGAGGTTGGCCAGAGAGAAAAATGTAGGGAGATCGGAAAATATTGGTCTGACGAAAGGAAAAAAAGCTCATAGTGAAAGAGTGAAATCAGCATGGACGCAAAAAAGGAAGGCTAACAACAACAAACGCCTCTAACTGAACTTCGCGTGGTCCACCAGGGCCCATACGTCAATAATAATAATTATAACGTTAATAATAATAATTATAACGTTAATAATAATAATTATAACGTTAATAATAATAATTATAACGTTAATAATAATAATTATAACGTTAATAATAATAATTATAACGACGTGGTAAAGGGGTTTTAGTAGGGCAATGAAGTTTTGAGTTATGTCGTCTGGAGTCTATGCTCCTGGGATAGTCACCCCTGGCAGACAGGTCAAGACAGAGGCCACAGACTAACATGATCCAAAATCTGCCATCCTGCATTGGACCAGCGTAGCAGATTACGGTCCATACCTTCAACATGGTATTTCAATATGTTTTAATATGACAGTACAACCTCAAACACGGCCCTCATTTCCCGGAGGCCAAAGGGCAACTACCTACGGCAGCGGGAAGACCTGCCCCAAGGCAGAGGGTGCTAAGAATCACCCAGTTAGATCAGGCTGCCATTGAACTTTTGACATTGCAACGCTAAATATACGGACTATGAAAACGGAGGCCCGATTGCAAGAACTGTTAATCGAACTTGACAACATACAATGGGATATTATTGGGCTCTGTGAAACACGAAGAAAGGGCGAAGAGTTAATCAAACTGGAACCAACTGGACACGTGCTCTACACTCGAGGTAGTGAAAATGTCCGATGTGGCGGAAATTAACCGAAAGCTGAAGAACAGTGTAATACAATTTGATAGTACATCTGACCAACTAGCCCAATGCACCAATCAGCTGAATAAAAATTTTAGGCTTCAAATTGTTCAAGCTTACGGACCAACTATAAGCCATAGGTATGAGGAAATTGAGGAATTTTATGATGATGTGCCCCAGCTTTTATATAAGAAGAAATGTAGATACAAAATCCAGATGGGTGATTTTATTGCTAGAATTGGAACAACTAGAACTGACGAAAATGCAACTGGCCTATATGGAACTGGTGAGCGGGACAATAGAGGTGACAGATTGGTTGATTTTGCTGAAGGTTAAGAACTATATATTATGAACTCGTTCTATAAGAGAGAGGAAGCGATTTTGAGATTGCTTTGTCAAACCGGTTTACTATGTTACAAGATCCGAAGGAAGTGGAAATATCAGTTCAATATGAAGAAATCGCCAACAATGTCCTTCAATAGCACCAGAACAAAAATGTCTTAAACAGACAAAAATATCCAATGAGACCATTGATTTAATGAAGAAACGGCGGGCAATGAGAAATGCGGATAGTCCTTTTGGCAGGATCCAGTACACTGAGCTCTGCAACACTATAAGAAAATGTATCAGAGAGGATACGCGTCGATTCAACATGTAGCTAGTGTAAAAAATCCAGGAAAGGAACAAAAGAATTAACAAGGCTAAACAGAAGCTGAGAAACAAAAGAACGCAAATATATGCCTTAAGGCGTGGGGATGGCACAGTGTGCAGCGCACGTACGCAAATTATAGAGGTTGTTAGAAAATGTTATTCCCAGTTATATGAAGATCAGAACCAAACAAAGACAACAATACCCACGGAAGAACAAATACCAGATATCCTAGTGGAGGAAGTAACAAATGCTATAGAATCAATGAAAAATGGCAAGGCTCCAGGAAAGGACAGTGTAACTGTCAAAATGCTAAAAGCTGCTGGTCGGACGTTACATAAAACACTGGCAAAATTATACTCAGAATGCCTCAAAGAACAGAAAGTACCTGACTTATAGAAAAATGCAGAAGTGACCCTTTTACATAAAAAGGAGCACAGGAAGATATAGCGAGGCGATGGGACGGAAAATGTTTGTTTTGAAACTTTTAAAATGAAACGTGGAATATTTACTTTAACTTTATGTACCTTAAAATGTACGAACGTTTGCTGAATCCCTAGAAGAGATATGTCTACCTTATAAATGAATCAATGAAGAGAATATTAAATAAAAATAATCAAGAAAACATAGAGAAGTATCTTTCCATGCCAAATAAAGTTAATTATACAGCCTAATATAATAAAAATGATACCTAAAACTGAAAAACTCACACATGCAGTAACCTCTTATTATCTGATATTTCTTCTCCAGAGCATTTCAAACCAACCTGAAAAATTTCCGCTACATAGACTTATGCCGATTATAAAAAAAGTTAATTTCAAATCATCAATTTGGATTTAGGAAGTAGCACTCTACTGTACATCAGGTTATCACAGAATCATTAGTATTATTAAAAAAATACTTGAAGAAAATGTCTGTTCATTTATCTATGGGTAAGTTTTGTCCCATTCATCTTACTCACAACATCGCACTCTCGGACTATCATCAATTCCGCTCGCTTCACAATTGTTTAACTGGGAAATCTTTTAAAATAATTTTTGGCCAAAAGGCGTTGTAGACCAACCACTACGTCGGCAAAAAGTTGTAAATATTAATATTAATTACATAAGAGACTAAATAAATTTTTACAAAAACTATTTGCGTTTCTCTTTCTTAAAAAAAATCATTGCGAACTTTCCAAACTACCCGATAATTCATATCAAATGAGGCAAATTTAAACAGTATTGTGTACCTAATCAAGTATTCTGACTAAATTAGCTTAGAAGAATGACCAGCATTGAACTAGAATGAAAAATAATTGTCCGGAACGAATTTCCTTACTTCAAGTAATTTCTCATTTGTTTTTTCAGCTATAAAAAATATTCCTAATGTTTATGATTCATTAAGTACATTGGATTCAATAAAATAAAAAGAGGCTGTAACGAAACTTAGATATTTTTCCTATTTATCATTTTTCATATATCAGTCATTTAATTCTCATTATCGTTGAGCAATATATTAGATTAAACGACTAGGTTGATGTCATCACTATTTGTTTTCAAAAATTATTTCGGAATGGTGATAAGAACGGAAAAAGTAGACCATTTTAGAACGCAAGTTTGAGATTACAAAGATTTACGTAATTGGGAATACGAGGGTTGCTATTTATGTATCCGGAATAATAAATAAATCCAAATGTTTATCATTGAAAACGGTTTTATTGTTTTTCAAAATATTCTCCGCGATGATCGATACACTTCATCTAATTTTTATAGCATTTTTTCCATTCCGATTGAGGTATCTCTAAAGCATCTATTTTGAACAATCATCCGCTTCTTCTGGCGTCGAAAATTGATGGCCACGTAGTTTATTCTTCACGGACGGGAATAAAAAGAAATCATTGGTTGCCAAATCAAGACTATAAAGCGGATGACCCATCAATTCGATGTTTTGACCGGTCAAATATTGAATTGTTCGGGCCAATGCGTCAGAGCTCGCGTTGTCATGGAGAAGAATGATTCTGTGTCGCAGGTTTTTTTTTTAAATTTTTTCATGTCAGTTAAAAAATCGTTCAGAATTGACTGTCCTACGATTTTTGTAATGGCACTGTAGCCACATGTCCATTGATCCCAAAAAAACACGCAACCATAGAGTCGACAGCTGTTAGTCTCACACGCATAGATCCAAGATTCGTCACCTGTGTAGATATTATATACGGCTTTTGACGCCCCACGATTTTATTTTTTGATAATTTCTTTGAAACAATCGACACGAGCCTTTTTTGTAAATAAAATGTACATGAAAAATCTAATTTATGCCTGTAATACTAATGCCCAGGGATGCTTCAATCTCACGGCATGTCACATAACGATCTTACTTTAGAAGTTCGCACACAGTATCGATGTTTCCAGGCGCAACAACTGATTTTGGACGACCTTCTTTAAATTCGTCCATGAGCGAACGACGACCACGATAGAATTCACTAAACCTGTGATATGTAGTGGTTTTATATAGTGCTTTATCGTCATAAGTCCAAGTGAGTTTGTCGGTGTACTGTTGTTCAGATAATCCACCTCGAATGTCGTAGTAAATCATAACATGAAAATTCTCACGAGTTAATTCCATTTTTTGACTGAGATGAAATTTTCAAGTCAATAAACAATACAAATAGCGTCCGTATGACAAAATGTTCTGAGTACGTATACGATCAACAATGTCAAACTTTATATGTATATGTCAGATGGCGCCTAGTAACACCATTGTTGCCAATACCAAATACATAAATAGCAACCCTCGTAGAAATATAATAAATCTTATTCTATTTTGTTAGTTAATGTCATCCTGTAGACACTCAATCTATTTGTTTCAGTGCTTGTCCAACTTTTTGTTTTTTTGTGTTTGTTTTTCCATGTTTTATTGTAGTTTTTAAAATTACTATTTGCAACTTCCATTACTTTTTTATTCCAGAATGTTTTAACCACAACTCGAAACCCAAGAGGCACATGGAGTAAGCATAAATATGTTACTAACTACATAAATATGGGACATGCTCTTTGGAATCTGCATCCAATCATTTGGAGACCTAATATCTACCTATAGAGTTCATTCATTTGCGAAAATGATACTGATTGTCAATTAACAGGCAAGAGTACAGGTGAATATCTAAATTTATATATGTATATATATATATATATATATATATATATATATATATATATATATATATATATGTATATATCTATATATATATATATATATATATATATATATATATATATATATATATATATATATATATATATATATATATATATATATATATATATATATATATATATATATATATATATGTATATATCTATATATATATATATATATATATATATATATATATATATATGTATATATCTATATATATATATATATATATATATATATATATATATATATATATATATATATATATATATATATATATATATATCTTTCTGCCGTCTTATTTCTTTCTGCCTCTACGTGTTTTCTAGTGACACTCTCAACTATTTCGGCCTATATGTTGTCTAGTCATGCCCTTAACTTTTTCTACTTTTTTTAATTTTCAGACTTTTTTCTCTTGGGCCTCATCTTCTTCTTTCTATATTTCTGAGTGAATCAATTATCAATTTATTCGAACTGTGTGTTTTTTTTGTAGCGACATCTTTATGCCTCTCTGAGTATTAATAATTTATTTTTCAATAAGTTAATTCGATAATCAGTACATGTTAAAAAATTCTGATTTATTATTTATATTTTTTAAGTTAAAATTCTATTTTAATTCAATTATAAATGTATTCACAACAGATGGAAGAAACCAGTACTTTTAATGGAGATCTCTACTTATTTATATCAGTTTTGCGAGTGGTCGCTAGATTACGTATATTTTAAGATCTCGCTTTTTATTCCTATTGCGTAGAATTTTAAATAATCTTATGCCAAGTATCAACAGTGACAAGTCAAGCAAGACAACAAGTCTTGCAATGGTATTATTTTTGCTTCATCCTTCACACTAAGTATAAAAACTCCCTTTCTATTTAACAAGCAAGGATTTTGCAGCACCTATAGGCGATTTGTTATTGCATTTTTGGAGAACACATGTGGGAGTTATTTTCCTTCTTTTGTATCTTCCCCATGATATAGAAATATTTATAAACTACCATAGAAATGATGTTTAATGTTTCTGAGAATTCTTAAAGTATTTGACGTAAATATTTATTCAAGAATGCAGTTGCAGTTTGACGTCCTCACACTATTTCGGTAGTCTAAGATTCTTCTTTGTCTTTCACACTGAAATCAATGTTCTTTGGCTGGAGTTTTCTTTAAATTAAAATAATAGAGAAGAATATATCGAAGGAATAACATATTGCGTTTCATTTTACAGGAATTAACTCAAAATTGTTTTGTTTACAGAAAAAAAAATAGCTATCATATCTGAATTATGTGTAAATATTAAGCCAAACGGATTTTTCTCGTATCATCAAATCAATTTTTATGATTTGACAAAGTACGTTTCGTTAACTATTCGTTAATCAAAGCATGTAAAGTCATCACGAGGTTCAACCAAGCCTTACATTATTAATTCCAAAAGTTGAGTATATGGAATCTTTACTTATCCTGTCCCTTTTTCCGGCTTTATATAATAATTTTATAGTTGTTCCGGGCTCTCATAGTTAATCATGATATTTAATGAATTTCTTAGGCTATCAGATAACTACCGACAGCATATGTTAAGCTATACCTGCATCTTCTATTTTACTAGACCTGGCCTTCTATACTGTCTATATCTTTCTTAAATTGTTGGAATATGCAATGTTTTTTATTCAAGAAGTTTTACAGACATTTAAAGTGTTAAGTTGAATGGCGAATTATTAGGAGAATGTTGTCGAAGATTAACTCCATTTTCTTTGGTTACAAATCTGAATTAATTATCTGATTTTGTGGATAACGATTATGGTAAGTAAAGCGTTGACATATAAATAATAGCAGATAAGATTCTTTCAGGAATAAATGACAATTCAGGCTAAATTCGATGATTAATTTTTAATACAATTTTTACAAAACATAGTTACCGTGCAAGTTATATCCTTATTTATTGATTTTTGGTTGAACCGTGAGATATTTATAAAAAAAAAGTAATGAGACAGGCGGCGTAGCGTTCGATCTGGTAACGCTGAGGGTATCTTTTTTGGAGGGGAGGCAGGCCAGTACGAGATTGAAATCCCTAGAGTCACTTGTTGGTCCACAGCAATTCTTTTCGTGAACTGAATTTTTCTAGTTTCATTCTGATTATTAGTGCCAGCAATTTCGAGCAGTTTTATTTTAGACTTGGGCACACTGCGACGAAAACTTTTACAAAACTTCAACAGGCCAAGGGAAAAAATGTTTTGTCAAGGACCCAGGTTTTCGGATGGTTTAAGGCATTTTCAGAAGGCCAAGACTCGATGGAACACGAATCTCGCAGTTGAAGGCCTTCAATTACAAGAAGTGTGCGTTCTTGTGCGTTCTGATCGTCAGTTAGCGTTCAGAATGATCGGTGAAGAGTTGAATTTGATTCACACACCTGTCCATCAGATTTTGACCAGTGAGTTGGAGATGAAGAAAATCTGCGCGAAAATGGTTTGGTTGAAAAACCGTGGACAAACCGCTTCTAACGCAGTGTGCAGTGGCGGCTCGTGGGTTTTTAAAGTGGAGGGCGTAGAAGAAAATAGTGCTGCTGAAGAATTTTTTTTTACTTTCCCCTTCCTCCTTTTTACTTTTCGTGCTATTGAAACTCTATACAGGAGGTGAACCAGAAAAATGAGTTAAGGGAAAGAAACTTAATGGAAATAAAATATAGTGTTTTGCTCTAAAAAATTGTTTACTTTGATAAATGCTGGAGGGGCGGCGCCCCAACTCCCTCCCTCATGGGCCGCCACTGGCTATGTGGCTTCCCAAGGTAACTACTTTGAAGTAGATAATGCGGAATTATATTTTCATGGAAATTTCCAGTCCCATTATCTTTTTTGCACACCACGTAAATCACCAACATGACAACTATGTAGCATGTCAAGTAGTGCTTTCAGTCTTTTCGTACTAGAACATAAGACCAGGTATCCAAAAATGTCGTTGATATTTAATTAATTGTTTGCTCCTAGGTGGCACCGAACGCGCTGGTCGTGTTACTCTAACTCTAACTACATCAGGGAAAATTAGTTGCAATGGAGCGTTTCACCAGACAACAATGTGCTTTCTGTATTCGCGCGTATTATCAAAACAACAATTTTTATTAATAACTTATTACGGCCCGTCTTCTTTATAGAGCCGAGTATAATTTACACGATATTAACGAGGCGCGACAAGTGTTAATTTAATAAAGAAATGTATAAAAAAGTTTGAAACTAAAGAATCAACTCTAAATTTACCACCCACGGGTCATCCAAGGTCAAACAATGGTGTAAACAACATTGAACGTGTGCATGAGTCGGTTAGAGAAAATCCATCCCAATCCATACGGAAGCGAAGTAGCCAGGTACACATTAAGAAACCTTCACTGCTTGCCATTTTAAAAAAAGATCTTCGTCTTCATCCCTATAAAATTCAAACTGTGCAAGAAATAAAAGAAACTGATTTTATTATGCGCTTGACATTTCCCAATGAAATGTGGGAAAGATTTAACAACTGTGACTATGTTTTCTTCAGTGATGAGGCTAACTTTCATTTAAGTGGCCATGTAAACAAGCAAAACTGCAGGTACTGGGAGGAAGAAAATCCCAAGGAAAAACACGAAAAACCATTACATAGCCCAAAAGTTGCTGTATGGGCTGCAATGTCAGCTAAAGGCATAATTGGCCCATACTTCTTTGAAAATGCCAGAGGTAAAGCTGTCGTTAATTCAGCTAGGTATTGTAAGATGATACGACGTTTTTTCCACCAATCACTGCAAGAATTTAAAGTATATAGTACAAGGAGAGTTGGTTTCAGCAAGACGGCACTACGTATCATACCTCACGTGATTCTTTGGCGGATGTACAGGAATTATTCCCAGGAAAAGTGATATTCCGTAAAAGTGACATAAATTAATACAAAATAAAATAAATACAAACTTTTAAACGATAACGTTTCGGGATGTATTCTCTTTCCATTTTCAAAACGAATATAAAAATAATTTATATTAATTTCTATATAATGCTCTAAAAGGTAATAAATAAATATATTTTGTATTTGTCAATGATACTTATATTGACAATAATATTTTTTACTGACAGTGACATACTACCAAAAAATTATATAGGTGATATTATATTATTGCGTATTGAAATAATTAAACGTTTTTAATTGTATTCTTTAGAATCGGGAACCATATTGAATTTAAATCTACCGAAGGCATAGCATAGCAATACAATTATGTTTATTTAAATTAATTATATTTAAATTAATTATTTAAAATAATTATAATATTAATTAATGAAAATAATTAAATTAAGTTAAATGGCCTACCCATCTCCATTTCAATTGCTTTACTCTTCCAATGATGTCACATACTTTTGGTTGTTCCCTGATCCATGCGCAGGACTTTCTGTCTCGTCTTGAAATGCCAAACATACATTTTTCCATTCCCCTCTGTACCACCCGAAGTTTTTGAATTGATTGCGATGTGAGTGTCCAAGTTTCACTTCCGTATGTCATAACGGGTAGAACGCACTGATCGAAAACTTTTCTTTTCAGGCAAAGTAGGAATCTGCTCTTAAACACTATGTTGAGCCTGCCAAATGTCTGCCAGCTTTATTTAACACGCCGTTCCACCTCCCGTGCGGTATTCCCGTCCATTGAAATGCTCTGCCCAAGATATATAGAGCTGTCCACAATCTCCAAATCCCTTCCTAAAACTGAAATTCTTCTGTCCTGAGCGAAGTTATTGAACATAACCTGACTTTTTTTCAGGTTTATTTTTAAGCCAAATGGTTCCCCAGCCTTTTGCAGTTCTTGTATGCGTCTTTGCAGCTCCTCTGGGTCTTGTGAAAGGAGAACAATATCACCTGCAAATCTAAGATGGTTACGTTTGCACCATTGATCTTTACACCATCCTGTTCCCAATCCAGTTTTCGGAATACTTCTTCAAGGCCAGCCGAGAACCCTGCCGTACACCTCGTTCTATATTAATTCCCACCTCAAGATCATCAAGGTGACTTGTGGCTGTAGCTCCATCATATATCGATCCTAATAGGTTTACATATGCTTTACCTACCCCTTGGCTAAGCAGTGCATCCATTATCGAATGCTTTGAGATGGAGTCAAATGCTTTTTCGTAGTCGATAAAAGCCAAGCACAGTGGCATGGTGTATTCGTTGT